>JAARMF010002880.1:0-15753 GCA_022844705.1 Toxascaris leonina
TTGAGCCAAACGAGGAACTGAAAAACGATTGATTAAGTTGAATCTCAATTAACGTGAAACATCAAAGAATGTAGGAAAAAAAAGTTATTTAATAGCTGAATAAGATCAGCCGCATGCTTTCACAAGCACAACAAAACACGAAAAGAGAATTGTTTTGGAATAAGGAAAATTCGAATACTGCTTACAGGTGTCAATTTTTGCGAAGAGGTGGACGAATAGCGCGGTTCAAAAATTGCTAAGATCGAATCTCTTCATGGAACCTCAAGTGGTCTTTCTGGAAGCGAAAAAAATACGGAGCTTTGATGATGGTTGGAAACGATCGCCAGTTTCATCAGCCTTTGGCTACAAAAAATTTATGCTATTTTCCTAAGAGGTAAAGCTATATATGCGCACTTAGATAGATGCATTTGAATGTTCAAATACAGTCAATGAATTTCGATTTTCCATTTTTCATTCAGGTTCACCCCTACCCCCTCTCTCCCTCCCCCCCTCAAAAAAAAAATCAGATTATAACCCAAACCAACAAAAAATTTCAAGTTTTTTGTTGCATACTTTCTCAGCATTATCATATGAAGAAAGGAAACGAACTAATTTCCAAATCTTGAAGAGTGTTTGAACGAGTGACAGTCATTTCACCACGTAGATTATGTTGCATCATCTTTCGTTTCATTGGTAAGTCCCATTCGTCATGGCCAATCACATACATCAGTTTTGTCATTGCCGCTTCGATCGTCATATCAGCACCGGAAATAACACCAGCATCGTAAAGAATCTAAAGAATGCACCTCTTAGAGATAAGGTTCCAGTTTCTGCTCTAGAATCACGGAATCCTTGTATTCTTGGTGGGTGCGGGATTTTTAGCTTTTTATCCCGTAGTTTAGGTATGCACATATGTCGAATTCTCGACTTCGATACAAGAATTCCGAAATTGCAGTTCTTGTTCAGGTTTCGAAAAAACCATTTCAGTGCTTGCTTGAGATTTCAAGCTAGTGTTAACTACTATTAGCGTAAGTTCTGATAGACGGAAGCAACAGCATCGCTAACAAGATGACAAATAAAACACAAAAAGTACAGAGCGTGACTGATTTATTCTTTTTATCCAACCTTTGCATGTTGGTCACTCTTTCAGTAGTTTGCCAACACAACGGAAATTTTTAGGGTTGAGAAGGGAAAAAGGCTTCCTTTAATTAAGCTAAAGGCACCGACGAAGTACACAACAATTTTCTACTAACCTCGCCAAATTAGCATCGAAAGACATCCTCTTTTTTTTCAGACACTTAAAATATCCGCACAATTTTTATCACTAATTTGCAATTCGTTTCATAACGACGAACCTTTCCGGTGAAATACTGCTGTTCGACCATTCCACGTAAGCATTGTGAGCAATTGACAACAATGCAACCACGCTGAACGGCTTCACGTATTTCTTCGATAATATCAGTTCTTCGAGATGGCATATTTCCACATCCATAGCTTTGTATTACAACACCCTGAGTTGGTGGTTGCAACGCTGCTCGTACCTATAAATTTTAGAAACTCATTGTAAAGAAACGATGATACACAGATAAGGAGCAAAATGCCGAAAGAATATTTGTAGACTGAAGTAATTTAAATTATTCACAAAAATGTTTGAAATCGTGTGATCCTATAAATGGCAGGAGGGCAAAGGTCATCAGTAATTGAAAGTGCTCGGCTATGAAGAAGAAAATTAAGGATATCATGCTCCTTTCATCGTTCCAGTACCTATCCTTTTTATAGCGAATTAAATGCATCGGTGGATTAGGAAAGTCAACCAACTTATGAAGTTATGAGTTAGATCATGCTGAATAAGTTTTTAAAATTTTAAAGAGGTTTTATTAAAATAGCAGCGATATATTTTCTTCTTGAAATTTATTCAATACAATTGATTTATTGTGAGAAGAAATCACCGAGTTAATTGACATTGACGGAAATATATGTAGAAGGCTGACATCACGACATAATCGATCATGTACGGTGAAGGGGCTTAGCGAAGATGATCGAAACACTGATTCGAAATTGACTATAACAAAAAGAAATAATGATTATCATTACCGAATCACTGGTTTATTAACTAAGAAATTCGGTAGATATTGGCAATAGCCGAAACGTTATCGAATCGCCAGGTTTATTAATAGAGAGCATTTCGGTAAGAAAATGGCAATAAACGAAAAGATTTGCTGATGAAATACTCGAAGATAGTACTGCTTCTAACGGTAGCTCTATAGTATTATTATTAAGCTTCAAGATGTGTATAATTCGGTGGTTAACATGTCCTGTATCGCCGTCATTCGGCGATTAACGGAATCCGTATTGCTATCACTCGGTGATCAACGTTTTATGTACTGCTATCACAGAAAAGTATGGTAGCTAGGTGCTTGAGCCGTGCAAAGCAACAGAAGAAACAGAATTTTAAATTTTCAGCAAAGAAAAAAAACAGCTGAATTTCCTCCGAATAGGAAAATTTTGAAGGTAGGAAAAAAACTACCCGAAATAATTTCGCTCATTTATCGAAAAATTAAAGCAGTGAACGCAATATAAAAATTCAGCTGAATTCAGAGAAGATTTTTAAGGAAACGAATGAATCAATGAGACGAGCGACGAATCGATTCAAAATTCTCGACAATAAAACTCACCACTAAGAGTGATGCCAAAATGTGCAATTGGTGACATATTAGGGCTTTCGAATGCTTCCATATGATTGCTATCGAGTTTCGTTGAACGATTTCCACGTAGAAGTTTATGATTGAAATAGATTGTCACCTCGGGAATATCAAAACCACCAGCGATCATTAGAGCGCCAATTAGATTATCCCGACCATCCGATCGTACCTCACATATTGGTATCTATTAAAAGCAATTATCAGAACCGAAAGAATATCACTGTGGCTTTTTGTAAAATTTTTTTATTCGATTTATCAAAAGATTTGTTATATTTTTATACTCCATTGCACCCAAAAGGTATTACGACATAAAAACTCAAACACTTCCAATTATTCTGCATCAACGGATGGGAAGAAGAGAAAGAACAAAAAAGGAGGAAGGTGGGATAAAGGGGGAAAAGTGTTGGCGGGGATAGGTAAGATATCTGATTTGAAGTAAATAGCCCTTCCTGATGCTTGAAGAAATATTATTTGCTCTTTCGCGTCAATTTTCAACTACTTCGATCTGGGGATTTTTCTTCCTTCTTTTCCAACTCAGATCCTGCGGTGTGCCAGGACCACCTCAAGCTTACTTGCTCACAACTGAAGACAACGTTTTCAAAGGTCCCCTCTTTTCTCTTGCTCTTCCTCCCTATCCCATAAACGAGTAGAAAATCCTGAAAATTAAAATTTTTCAGAAATTCAAAAAGCGCTTAGGTGACGATTTTTTTCATTGCATGATTTTTGAACTTTCGAAATCGATACAGTTCTCCTCTTATCGCAAAAATGCTTCATTTACAATTTAATCGCTCTAAAAAGAGAGAGTAAAATGATTGCGATTTATGAGCATTGATGACAATCGCTCAAAAATCATTCAAATTTTCGTGTTGCGTAACAAAGCAAAAATCAGAAATAATCGAAAAATGAGCGTTTCTCGATTTAAACTTTCAAATTCTTCTATAAATTTTACAAAAGAATAGTTAAATTTCAGTGAATGACTGAATTAATTGCACGCAGATCACTCTCGTGAAGCAAGTATCACATAATTTCTTCGAATATCTTTCAATAATCCCTCTTTCAGCAAAAATTCCTCTCAAATTTTCCAACATTTATATATGTGAGATTCTAGCCCATACAGAGAGGCTACTGTGTTATACCGCAAAACAACTTGCGCATTGAGTATTCAGCAATAAAAATATAATCCTCTANGCTCTTTCAGCAAAAATTGTTCTCAAATTTTGCAACGTTTCAGCAATAAAAATATAATCCTCTATTGCAAAATCTCTGCTTCATTATCTCCATACTTGTTTGTGGCCATCGAATGGGACATTATAGGTCTTACCTGTGCACCTGTGATAACAACTGGTTTGCCGAGATTCTCGAACATAAACGAGAGTGCGCTAGCTGTATATGCGAGTGTATCTGTACCATGCAATATAACAAAACCATCATATTGATCATAAGCTTTACGAATATCTTTGCCTATTCGTATCCAATCGTCGAATGTGATATCGCACGAGTCCAATAGTGGATCGTATTCGAGTACCTGTGAGTTTATTTATTTGTTTATTTATTTGCTTGTTTATTTATTTATTTATTTATTCATCTGTTTATTTGTTTGTTCGTTTATTCATTTGTGCACTTATTTTTATAATATATTTGAAGTTTGAATATCTTTTTAAGAAGCGAGTGATAGAAGAGTTCGCAATAATTACTTCATATGCTTCAAAACGTTGAAAAAAAAAAGCGAATGGAGACTACTAAACGTGCTAACATTTATGCTTCAACATATAAATCTTATAAATAAAAAATATGCGAAATAACACAATCGAATTTCAGCTATTTCCAACGACTCCGCATATCTATAAATGAATCGGGGCTTTTCGTTGCGTAAAGCCGGAATCTGACTATTGTAAAGGGTACAATATCCTTTAGCTGCCTAGAATCTTGAGAATTGCTAAATCAATTTGAAATAAAATAACAGAAAATGAACAATAGTAGGAGATATTATATCACAAAATTTCCTCGTTGCAGTTTCAAGCATAGCTCGCTTAGCCAGCGATCCATTTGGAGATCCATGAAGCGTTAGAGGGATACTATCAACAACGACATAGAAGAAAACGGATTTCTACTGAAGGACGCCTTCAATCGACCAAAATGGAGAAGGCAAGGCGCGAATGGTGACTCCGATGAAGTTCAGGAACAAAGGAGGGAATGATGTTGAAGATGATGATGACGATGAGTTTTACTGGTTTACGAGTCGATACTACCGGAAGCATAGACAGATAGAGTTTTACACATATACGTGAGCTCGCATAACTGGAGTGCAGTACTGATGCGCTTCTGATAATAAAAGGAAAGAAATGTAGCAGAAATCGAAAAGAACTAGTTAATTTTTCCCATCTCAACAAACATATTTCGTCTGGTGAATATTTTGACAGTAATGATAAAATTTGCCATGGATTTTATCACTAGATTATGTCACATTATCAGCATCAGTGCTTGTTATCAGCATTATTACTAGTAATTCAATTCATGAATAATTTAATTTCATACTCATCAAATTTAGTGGAAATATAATTTTGGAAATGAGCTAATAATGTAAAATTTAAAAATATTTCCAATAATCAAAATAAAATGAAAAAAAAATTCATTAATAATGATACCCAATAGACAATTCTTTTCTTCATAAGACGTAGTGGTGGTAGGCAATATGGTTTAACTTGTGCATCCGCATAGTTCTTATCGATATAATCCTTATCGTTGAGATGTGTCAATTCACGAATTCTACACGGCAAATAATATGGTTCAGGTCGATAGACTACAAATATCGAAAATCAGTTCCGTGATTTAAGAACTTTGTTTGATTGCTTGAGTGATGGGTAAGAAAGGTGATATGGTTGTGCTGGTAGTCTTTTTTAACTTAAGAAATAATGATAAGGCTCAATATTCAATAACTAAAAAGTAGTATTTGTTACATTGGAGAAGTGAACTACACCTTACATAGTATTTGAGGAACTTATCAATCGTTGAGCAATATTGGCAACATTGCTATACTTATGTGATTACAGCAGACCAAACTTCATAGATATGGCATATGAGAGCTTCGAAGAGTCATTATTGAACGCTACATATCTGTAGCCCATAATAATAGTTGTTGTTCTATATAAGGGACTATCTCTCTAGAGTACGATCAACAAAAGATCAGTTGATAAGTTGATAAGCATTGATGAAGAGCAAATTATTCGAGGAAAATGAAGATGTAATAAAATCACGAAAACGGGAGAAAAGGACGTCATAATCATAGAATTTTCATCTCATCGATCCAGTTGGGGGAACTTTTTCGTTATTTCATAAATTTTTTCCATAAATCTCTCATCGTTAATAAACTAAATGCAAAAAAAAAACGCTTTATTAACTTTTCATCTTTTTTTTTTCACAACTAATCACTTAAAAAATCTTATAATTTCAAATGAAACTCTCTGATATATTAAAATGTATATTTTCTTTATGTTTTAACCTATAATCCTCAAAATTTCAGCGCTATCAATTTGCGTTGATGGCCACTGATAAGAATGCCCATAATATTAACGATTTTGCTGTTCGTTATATGACCAATAGGTTTATAACATTGAAATAATTACACTTTGTGTGCGAATCGAATAGAGCAAAAAGAAGCAGCTCGACTATAAAAACGGTAATAAAAACGCATATAAACAGCGCTTTTTTTTTCAATTAGATAAAGCTGCAGATGTAAAGCTGGAGTATGCTTGAAGTTTGAAATTTTCAAGTGATCAGTGGGAATATTTCATGAACTTATCACCTTTCTACGTTCAAATAATGCATTCAGGTATGAGGATTGCGCCATCCGCTTAACTTGCTAATAACTGCACTATGCAGATATAGCTAAATGCCCTACGAAATTAGCTGAAGCGTTAGCGAAATTTATAGTGCTTATGAAAATTAGCTGCTTTTAGTTGTCATTGCGAGTAATATGCACTCACTGTCACCATAAATGTGTGTTGCCAAAATTCTCATTTGTTTACAAGGAAGTGCCTAGCAATTGCATTCAACGATATCACTAACCAGCGCCTATTTTTTTCATTCCAATAGTGCCACCAGTGTAAAGCACAAGAATTCGTGCTTCAGAAGCATGTAAATTATCTGCGGTTGTAGTTGCTAAATCTTCAGATACAACGGAAGCCAATCGCTGAAATTATTGCTTCGTAGTGTTGAGAAATTTCCAAGAAATCAATAAAAATCTATAAAACTACTCGTGAAGCTTGAGCAGTTTTTTTAATATTGAAATCTAAAGAAGTCTGTAAATGATTAAAATTAGTTTCCAAGCCGAATTTTTAAGCTTCGGATTAGGTTTCTTAATCACTGATTATGTTTTTCTTCTCTGATAAGATTAGGTTCCAAAAGTAGGAAGAACAAACTTCACATTTTAGATTGACATTGAAAATATATCTACAGATGAACGATGTACTTTCAATGGGCCATTTAGGGAGATGACCTTTTACTGCTTTCGTCGATAGCTGTTTTAGTGAATGCTCAACGAATAAAAAAAACTCCATAAAAACTCCAAATACTGCTCCATGAAAGTCCCGTAAAGACTCCTGTACATTGCTTCATAAAAGCTCCCCAAAAGCACCCACACTTTTTACGCACTCAGCTTATTTTCTGATCTTCAGCTCAGTTCTTTTTTTTTTCGCACACTTTAATACGTTAATGCATAATCCTCGTGGGATAGTATTTATCATTTGATGGACTGAATATATATTTTTCATATTTTTATTTACTCTCTCTCTCTTTTTTACTTTTTTTCCACAATAAAATCGCTCGACTTTTGCTCGCTCTTTGCAATCATTGCATATAAATATATGGTTGCAGTCGAGAAATTTTTGGGAACTTTTGCATTTTTTTTTTTTTTGCAGTGAGTAAATTTGGAGTGAAAAAGCCAAATTTGAAGCCAAATTTTGAGCCGAACATTAATTCAAATAAAAATTTTTTCTTATAAATCGAGAACAATTAACATTTTTTTTTGAAGACGAATATACTTACTGCAGCAGAAGTAATTTTTGCACTTGTTCCGGTATGTATAAGTAGTTGTTTAGGAGTATGATATTCATCAATTGGAAGTTCATCCTCTGTTGATGCTTGTTGTTCCACCATTGGGCTTGCCATCGCTCCAATACAACTTTATTTCCTTTCCTATAGTAATATGAGTTGTAAAAATATTTAGAGCTCTTTATTACACAAAAATTTTTACGGCAAACTTTAAAAAAGATTTTAGTTCAAATATGGTTGGGGAAGTGCAATGTATGTTGACTGATTAATTAATATCGTAATATCAAAAAAAAAGCCCTCAAAAGCTATACAATTTCTAAGATTTGTAGAATATTAAACGTGCTGATTGGAAATAGGTACTAGAAGAGATAGTTTTTAGGTTAAAATCTAGTAGATTATAAAGAAAGTCGTTTATATCTGGAGCTCACGCAAGCAAACTGTTTTACATTAGGAGGCTGAGAGGTGTATTGGCAGCAGATGTGGAGAGGTTACTGAGGTGAAGATGTCACTTTTCCACTTCAAAGATATATCGTAGGTCTGTTCGGAGAGTTTATTGAAGCAAATAGAAACAGCAGGAAGGAAGCAGAGAGAAGGAAGACTAAAGGGGGGGGGGGGGGGGGGGGGNAAGCGGAATGAAGGAAACGAGTGCATATAATTTCCGACATATCTCAAATATGCAAAAATAGATCCATGAAAAAGGAACCATCCACATATAACTAAATTTGGAGAGAAATCCCCCATGCATTGTCAAATTTGGAATCAGACTAAACTTGAATGAAAGGAGACACATGTCCAAAAGAATGACTAATTCAACAATGTTGCGATTTTGAGATGCACTACTTTTTTTGTTATGAATACTTTTTGCTCAATCTTTGAATAAGGCGACAACGTATAAGGACCTTGACCTATAATGATGATAACGTCCTACCGAATAGGGGAGGGGGACATTTCAATGCACATGATAAGCGTTGCATCTTTACAATATCTCAATTAGCACGCTCGCTTTGAAAGTATATTCAATTTTCATATAGTTACGAATTTTTTAGTGGATATTCACGCAATTTAAAAAAAACAAATTTTTCAAAGGTTTTTGCGATCTTCCAATGTAGCGTAAATCAAAAGTTTATTGAAGAGCTGCATAATTCTGCGGTAGAAATCTTATGAACGTGCTCAATATTTCCAAGATCGTTGCTCTCAAAACTTAGGTAACAGCCGAAATCATTGCAACAAAATCATTAGCATCCATGAAAATTTTCTGCTCAATAATATATCGATTATTAATGCAATGTTATGAGAATATACCGATATTGCAACTGCAGCAAGGGAATGAAGTCAATCTAAAAATTGAAACATCCTATCAATATATTGAATAAAGATATAAAGTACAAAAAACACTCATTGGCATGTATAACAACACATTTTGTAATACTTGATCATGTCATAATTATAATTACACTCAATAAGAATATCAGTCTTCTAATATATAATTTATGAAATTGTTCGGAAAATGAAGGAAAGAAAACTCATTAGCACAACGAAGCTTTCGAGAATTGCAATAATATATTTTAAACATTTTAAATATGTTTTTGCAAATAACAAGTCACATTTTATAGGATTTTAGCACGTCATACATTAATTATCAACGGTGAATTGCAAATTTGGGTGGACAATTTCCTAATGAAATTGAGCAAAAATGAAGAAATTACTCGTTGATCATTGATCGTTTTCATTTATTTCTTATTCTTTTGCTCAGCATCCAACAAGCGTACTTTCATTAACCTTTAATGTGGATGATTTATGGATGTGGATGACTATTCCGATGTAAACATGGCTTACTATCGTTTCCGCTGTAAATGTAGTGTACCACTAGCGGTTCTAATGTGATCATGACTTACTTGCGATTCGGATGTAAGAATGATTAACTACTAACGATTCCGATACAAACATCACTCACTAGCGATTCCAGTGTGAGCATGGCTTGCTGGCGATTCCGATGTGAACATGACTTACTACTAGCGATTTCAATGCGGTCGTGAATTACTTGCGACTCCTAGGTGAGCAAACTTAGTACTAGCGATTCCGATGTAAACACGACACCGTTTGCTAGCGATTGTAATGTACTTCGATTGACTTCCTGATATGTTTAAGTGATGCGTTCATGTTTTTAGCGAACGGAAATTTATAAACACCAATAAGTTATGCAAGTATTGTGTTCTATTCAATTAGTGGAACATCGAGCTCAATGATCATCGATGTATGCATTCGAATATTGCAGTTTCTTTTTCAAATACAACATCAATTTCTCCTCAAATTTGATGCAAGTGCAAGGCTTATTGCAAACTTATTGAAAAATTCAGAAACGTAAAAGAAATGGATTTGCTCTTTCTTGATCCACAAACGATTTTTGGCTGATAGATTCGTTGATCGGAATAAAAGATTGAACTCGTTTTTGATGTCATTTTCAAAATAAAAATGTGATCTCAATAATGTATAGTTGAAATCATCGAATTATTACTGGACTTCAACAAGGTTTCTTTTCTTTATTGCTCTGTTATACAGTTTTCAGTTAATAGCCGTAAAATATCACAATTTTATTANATTAACAGCCGGAAAATATCACAACTTTATTATGAAATTCCCATAATAACAATGAAATCACCACTGATAACATAATAAAATATCTCGTTTAATAAACAAGAAACATTCTACAATATATTATTTCAGTTATGAAACAATATAAGCGCTTTAATATAGATAAGTGAAATTCACGTCAGTAAATAAAAAAAGTTGCCTATATGCCTTGAAATGCCTTAGAGTTAGCATAATTTTGCGATGATAATAATGATTTTGAATTTACTCTGAGCATCGCCACAATTGTAAACGACAGAAAGGGCTCTATACTGAAGGTGCATTGTAATTAGGTATACGTCAAGTATTCAGTTATTGTGGAGGTATTTAAATAGGTAAATGAAGTGACGCTCATTGCATATCAGATGATAAACTCACAAGGTGTATCCTTTTTTGAAAAACTGTGTGCATCCTTTAGAGAATAATGAAATTCATAAATTTAGAGCTTCTCATTTCCGCGTAATCGTTGCAAGAAGATTCAAACCAACACTCTGTTTGCCTCCCTTTCTCTCTCTCTCTTTTCTACTCGCCCTGTTTCTCTTTCTTTCTCTCTCTCCCTCTCCCTCTCTCTCTTTCTCTCTCTAAAAAACGGTCAATATCTGATCAGAGCGCATTGACCAATTAGGCAGGAAGAGTACACATTAATCACGATTAGGCAGTACAATCAGTAGGTAGTGGAATTTTGGTCGGCGAGAGGAGATTCCAAAATAAGATAGAATACTCTTTATCATTCTTATCAGTCAACGCTAGAGGTGGAGTGCTTTTTACGAGTGGAGGAGGTTTAAAAGATTTTCCAAAATGAAAATACTCGAATATATTCATCAAAATTATATGAAATGTGAAAAGCTGTCAATCCAACAAACCTTTTTCATCTGATTTTGACAAAGATCTATGGTCATATGTGTCATATTTTGACAAAATAAACTGATAAGTGTATAGGATACGTAGGTCATAACTTATAAAAATTATTGACCTTTGCTGTACGGCTTTCATACATTTTCACCATTGATGATGACATATAAAAGCGGCGCAATAAAAAAGAAAATAGAACATTTTGGAACGCCCAGCACATTCTACACGCTTTTTCGAGTAATATTTATACGGAAAACAGAAAAAAAAGAACGGGAATTGAGGGCTGATATGGGCTAATAGAGTTCGAAAAAACGGCAGTGCGTAAATTAGATGGTGTGTCAATACTTTGACAAAATAATTAACAGAATCTTTACGACAGCTCATTGAAAATCAGTGAAGAATCTTAGTAGGTAACAAATTCGCATTAAAATAAAATAAAATATATCACTTCATTCTCTTTCCCAACCTCCTCACCCCCACGGAATTAATTTTACGTGGGCACCACCGTCGATGGCAACACATTCACGTTTATGGTTGCTTCTATATCGCTCTCGTCTTCTATATCGTACGAGCTCGGCTCCCATGTCAATTATTGCCGTCAAGATAAGAGAAACAATTTAAGAGACACGTAGTAAAAGAACATAATGCCCGAAATGTTCTCGAGACATAAAATAATAATGACAGCAGAGAAATATTCCAAATGTGAAAAAAATGAAAAAATGTTAAATTGTTGAATTTTTCACCGAATTAAAAATATGCATGACGTCACTTTGAAATAAAATCCTCACTTTATATTACTTATTTCCTCTTATCGTAGACTTTTGTGATATAAAGAAAAAGTTTACAAACATATCGCAAAATTTTACAAATCAACATTCATCAGAAAAAAAAAAAAGAAAAAACAACACTCTGAAGCAATCAACACTTATAGTAATTGACAATGAACGATCAAAGATCACTAAGCGTGGGAATGATTACTATCATCCACCAAGATCGATGAATACAATCGCTCTTTTTTTTTCGATAAACTCGACATAAAACAACAAAATGAATCAGCTTAACTACTGAATGGAATTTCCGAGAAAGTTCATTCGATATAGTATATCATAAAATTCACATAGTTAGCTCAAAAAAATTCATGAGGTCATCGACAGTAACTACTGTAGTCGACAATGACTGAACATTAGCTAATGTCATTTTCTGTTAAGTACTGTTAGTTGTCGTTGATTTTTATCAGTCAGTGTCCATTATTGTCAAATTTTCACTCATTGTCAATTGGTTTCAAGCTGCCAATTACTGTCGATTACTCTCATGTCGTCAGTCACTGCCGATTACTGTCAAATTGTCGGTTACTGTCGGTTACTGCCAAACCAACGATTATTGTTAAATTGGCAATTGCCATCAATATTTCGAATTACTACCAATTATTGCGAGCTTCCGAATCAATGTTTTCGGCATCTTCAAAAAGAAATAGCTCGTCTAACTCACCCATGCTGGTTGATGATATTTTTGAAAGCTAAACTATTAATTTTTTCTCCAAAGAAGAAAAAAAAATTGGAAGCGAAATTCAATGCACTAGAAATTTTCATATTTTTTGTCGCTTCAGAATTTCTCATAGTTGCTGAGGTTCTTTATCTCGAAAGTTTCTATTCTATAGTAAATTTTACGACAGGTGTACGAGGTGAGTCGTAATTTGCTTTAAGTGCATTCAAAATTGACGTAAATCCACGCTTTTCCGCTTCGTTGATCGGCGTTATATTTGCATTATCAATAGCTTCTGCATTCGCTCCTCTCATAAGCAAGTACCTCACCAACTCTTCGTTGCCCGAACATACAGCCTGTAGATTGAATAGTTGAAGAAATTGATAGAATTGAAAATATTGCAAAATTCAGTCGTTTGAATCCAACTGTTCAGAATAAACTTATATTCGGGGTCAGACTTCGCCCAAGGATTGACATGCTCAGTTAAATGAACCTCAGCCGAATGAAGCTCACATGGTGCCAAGCATATGCTCACGTTAGAGTATCGGCGATATCCCCATCGGTTGGGCACTCTTGCCTTTTTATTTTTGAATCCTCAGTTATTCATGCTCAATGGTTTTGATTTTAAAAGTGCATCATTAATACCATCACTTGTTTACTAGGCTCTGAAAGACGAAGATGTATCCAGTAGAGCGAAAAACATTACTGGTAGACTCGTTGATAAAATATTTGAATTATAAGGTTTGCATCATTTATTTCATTACATTCAAAAGTTTAGAAGAGATAACTGAATGTTTGGACAAGATAAGTGAGTTGGAGAAGGCGGGAACAAAGAGAGGTGGAAGTATGAGAAAAATTTTAGGGAGGAGACGAGGAAGAAGGAGAGGTATAGTTGATTAATTCAAAACTTACAATATGTAACGCAGTGCGACCTTCATAATCGCCTTCATTGATATCAACTCCAGCCGCTATCCATGCTCCTAATGCATCGATATCATTTCGACTAGCTAGTAAACATAATTCCACACCTTAAATTTTACTCTAGAATTATAACGGTATTACTTTCGATCCCCTAAAAATCATTAGAGATTTCAAAGCCGACATATATCGATGATGACTTTATTCATTGAAAATTTCCAACATTTTCGCAGCTTTGAAAGATATTCTCCAATTGTTTCTCATCAAAATAGAGGCAATTCTATTCTCTACAATGAGAGAAGTTCATATGTTTCGTTCGGCAGGAAAAATGCGCTAAATGCGAAAAGAAAATGCAATTTGCATTAATTTCATTGAAAAATGATCGTTCGTTTTGATAAAAAATTTTCCTTAAATCCATAAAATATTCGATATTTGCATCCACACAACTTAACCTTTATTAGACAACTATGATTTGCCGCATTAATTGCGCTAAATGAGGAACTAGATTTGGAACATAAAGACGACACAAGAGTACATCTCTTTCTTATCTATCGAACGCATTGTTGACGATATGAAATGGCCGCCTGGCAAAAACGAAAATGTCAATCATATTCTTAAGCATATTTTCATAAACGCAACATATTCACTTTTGTTCCTCGATCCATATTTCAATCAAATTTTAATATTTGCAAAAAAAAAATCAGCAAAATTTAGAAAGTTTTACCAAATGATTTCCTACAGTGAACGCGGCGAATCTATCATGCATTGCTACTCAGATATGGAGGAAAATTTCTGCAAAATTTTACGACATCATTCATGAATATAATCGAAATTGTTATTGATGAGAAAAATGCGTATTTAATAGAACCACTTATTTCATCTTCGAATTTTTGAAAACAAACTATTAAGCAAAACTATCTCACCTAAATCGATGGGATTACCGACTGGAACAGCGCCTGCATCCCTTAAAGCTTTAATAGAAGCGAGATTTTTACTGCGTATCGCACTCATCAATGGATTTTCGTCCCAATGATCTCTGTAACAGAAATTACACTTTGATTATTCAGAAAATAAATTGAATTATTTCAGGGCAAATTTTACTCTCAAATGAATAGAAATTCATTAGTACTTAATTAGCATATAGATTTATCATCAACATTCAAACGTCACTTCATATGAATTACAATATAAAGTTCAAATTAAGTTCATATTTTGCACCAACTTAAATGATGTCAGCAGATTGCAACTTTTTACAAAATTATGGATTTTCGACTTCCTTAACAAGTCGGCGTGTTACCTTCACAGAAATGCTTTTGAAATTTATTCAAAACTAGACTGCTACTCACCTTGAGTGTACACTAACACCATGTTTGAGTAGATAAATAACAGCATTTGTATGGCCAGCACTTGCAGCAACATGTAATGCACTACGACCATTATAATCGCTTGCCGATAATACTGCACCACTTTCACGAAGATTTTCCAATAGCTCAATATCACCTTGACTAGCCGCATGACATAATAATGGTGGAAAAAGTGCATTACGCAGTAGATGCACCTCATGCGATGAGCTAATACTGAGAAATTTTGCCAATTGAGGAACTGAAATTTTACACAATTAATGAATATTTTAAATTACTAATAATAAACTATTCATTAGTGATTGTAATATATTTGTGCCGTATGTCGGCTGATGCATGCCTTTCTATATCAAATAGTATTTATGTTTGTGTATTTGTTGACGTCTCTCGGTGTATATCTGCTAATGAACCATTCATATATTAGTTTGTTGAATTTGATGACATATTAATCGAATTTGGCGGCTGAAAGAGATTTTATGTGGGAACGAGCTTATTTCAACTGAAAGTGGGAATATTTTGTTGGTTAATCAATCAAATCAAAGAGATTTGCATATTTAGACATTCATTAAAAGTATTTCTTAGTTCATACAAATATTGATGGATTTGTACTAGTTGCAAACATTTGACAGCGCTTCAAATGCGCAATCATTATCGTATGTATGATTCAATAGCTATCGTTGGTCTCTGCAAATGAAGCCAATAAGCAAAATATTTTAATAAGTATAGGAGGGGATAAATAGGTTTTCGATATATATATATATATATATATATATATATATATA
>JAARMF010002883.1:6816-17372 GCA_022844705.1 Toxascaris leonina
GTAGATGACCATCGATGAATAAGTGTGGATCCACCAACATTTCTATCCCCTCCTATCACCTTATCTTCATCTAATCATCTTATCATCATCGAAAATCTCTCGATTCCTGAATTTTTTTTTTCAATTATCACGAAACGTAAAGTTTCTCTAAGTTGTTCATCGTTCATTGAATACGCAAAATTGCGTAGAGAATTCACTACACTTCTTTTCACCATTTAAACATCGCTTCTTGAACGATATAAGAATAGGTTGACTATTTAGATAGTTCTTTTGTATTTCAATGCGATGAGCAAAGTTCAAATATGGCCGTGCCGAATTCCTTCATGTGCGGTGTCCAGGAATATGATACTAAAATCAATTGTGCACAAGGTAATCCCTCATAAACCACAATATATTCAGGGCAGGGATCAAGCAATGTGTTTATTTATTTATTTATTTATTTATTTATTTATTTATTTATTTATTTATTTATTTATTTATTTATTTATTTATTTACCTCCTTACTTATTTATATTTATGTTTATGCTTATGTTTATATTTAAACTTGTATTTATACTCCGTTTATATTTATATTTATATTTATAATATTTATACTCCGCTTATATTTATATTTATATTTGTACTTATATTTATATTTATATTTATATTTATGTATTTGTACAAAAATCAGGAGATCATTTACCCTAAGAATTCACTTCTTATGGAAGAAACTGAATTGACTTTAACTAATGCATGAAAAAAAATCCAAAGAGAATATTTTCCACTGGAGTTAGAAGTGATACGAGACAAGAAGAGCTCATCAGATAAATCTTATTGCGACAGAAATGTCAAAAATATTAAACGCTATGCAGCGCCAGGAGGGCGATGAACAAAAAAAAATGCGACGAATATATCTGTCAAAAAGCAGTTCTTTTTTTAAAGACCTCACTGTCCGACCAGACGGTTGATCCGGAATGAGCCTTAGAGCCGAATTCGACAACTCAATAGAAAATAATCCATTTCGAGACTCATATTCCGCTTGTCCACTCGTATTTCCTTCCGGAAGATCAGAAAACAATTTTCAGAGATCTGTTAAATAAGTTTTTCTGTCGTTCTTTCTTGCGCTTCTACGATATATGTCTTTTTTTTGGCCACGACATAGCACATCGGCTGCGTTTTTACGTTTCGATCTATTGCCATTATGAAACGGCAAAGGTTTTGATCACTCAACACGATTACACCTTTATAGGTAGGCCCATTTTGACGAAACAACAATGCCTATCGAAAATCTCGAAAAAAAATCATTGTTGCCCAAAAATTTACGAGAAAAAAAGGCATCCAATATTTTATGCTATAAAGAAAAATCGCCTTATCGAGAAAATCGTAGCAAAAAATTTGATATTTGGAGAGTTTAGTGGAATGTCAACGATTAGATTTTGCAAATATTCGCGATAGCTTAGTGGTAGAGCAGCCGCCCAGCAATTGAAACGTTTCGGGTTCGTTCCTGCTTACGAACAAAAGTTTTTTTTATCGACAATTAAAAAACAAAGATATATAGAATCAACACTAGAATATTCTCAAAAAAAGAACGCTGCAAAAAGGTTTTTGCGCAAAAATTGCTCATCTTCTCCGGAGTAGTTGAAATTTACGAACCTTTTCAAGCGGGTGCCATATATGCAAAAAAAAATGCTTTAATTAAATAGGCAGAAAAGAAAACGAAGTGCTCTTATTGTCTTTAGCTTCAACTGCTATTATCTGTTATATGGGCCTCTAGCTTTAAAGAACAAAAGAGAAGCTTTAAAAAATCTCCAAAATCAATGATGTCATCACTATTAATAATGCATTCATTTTTCAGTGGGCGATTGTTGTTTTTTTCCCCTCCACTTGCGTATACTCCATTCGAATAACGTATAAAGGAAAGCAATTTTGTAAAATTTATGCGATAGTTAAAACCCTTATTATATATTTTGAATTGATTGAAATCTTAGCGAAAATTTAGAGCTAATCTGTCTCGCCTATTTAGGCTTATTTGAGGCGCTCAAGATTAGCTTAAACTAGCTTACATATCACTTACCAGATTCAGGTGTAGATTCGTGAAAGAAGTGTGAATAGTATTGAAAAAAAAACTTTATGGAATTGTTTAAGAGGTATTGATACATAAGTGGCATATATACATATAACTGATAAATCTATCAGTTATATTGCTAATTCCGGTGTAGCAGAAAACCTCTGGTATAGATCTGGTTCCGATGAGGTAAAGAATTTCTGGTAATTTCTGGTAAACTTCGGTGCAATAGAGAAGGTGAACATAAAATTAACTTGGTGGGAAAGGTCATGTTTCAGTTCAAACTTCAAGCGACGAATAAAAGGTCTCTTCTGAGGATTGCAGCATCAAATCGTTGAGTGAATTCACAAATAAAAACGAGCAGAGAGTAAAGATACGGGATCTGAAAATTCACTGTGAAGTGCAAAACAAGCAGAGAATAGAATAAACTTTACATATTTCTCATCTTTCTAATATATAGAGAGAAAAGAAAGGACAAAGTTACAAACTAACCATATAGCTTATCGTTTCGCTAAGTTAATAAGCGACGCAGCTAAACACTATCTTTATAGGTTTACCTTTATAGGTTTAGCTGTCGAAAACGTTCAACAAATGTGACGCCGACTAGAGGTGATGAATTTCGTCAGCAAGAAAGCTTTGTTTTTCGAACACAACTTCCCATCGACTACTGACCAATTGAAAAATCAATAGCGACACTAACGTAACGGCCACCTTAAGGACCATAATACTTCGAATCCGCCTAAATAATAGCCAGTGGGTGTTGGTCTTGGCAAGTGAACGGTTTTGAAGGAAAAAATGATTTATTGGGTGTGGTCGAGATTTGTGAGCAATTTGGCTCGTGAATTTTCAGAAAGCAGAGGAAGCACAGAAAGCACAGAACACATACAAATCATGGAAAGTACAGAAAATATAGAAATCATAGAAAGTACAGAAAGCACATAAATCATGGAAAACAGAAATCGTAGAATGTACAGAAAGCACACGAAGCAGCGAACGCATAGAAAGCATACAAAGCACAGAAAGCATGGAAAGTACAGAAAGCATGGAAAGTACTACCTCTGTGATTCTCTTTCTCTCTTCTTTTTTGCAAACATGCTTCTCTATTTGAAGAGTCTCACAAAATTATGCTAATGAATCGACTCTTTTTGTGATTTCAAATAGACAACTCAGATGGAATATGCTTCACTAAATTCATTAGTGGCTCAATTGAAGAAATGAACACAACTTTTTTGCACTAACCGATAGAAAATTACAACGAAATTGAAGAAATTTTAGTGCTGCAAAGTCGTTGGAGCTGGCCGTTTGGTCTGTCACATTGTTGAACAGAGTGAAAGATCATGAAAGGTTGAAGATGGTATATTCACTAAAGTCTAAATGAGGCTAATAGCACAATATGCCCTTTTTAGATTCTCTAGGATGAAACGCACTTGTTGCATCGATATTTCATAACCTCTTTTCAACCAAAACCTTGACCCATTCGCATCGAAACAGCAGCTTCCGAAGAGCAGTTCTCGGATCGCAAAACCACCCCCCTCCTCTCCCCCTCCTCCCCTCTCCCTTCCTTCCCTCCCCCCTCCCTCTTCTCCCTTCCCCTTCACATACCAAATCGACAGCCTTCGCAACTATGCATTCTACGCACCTCGAGCTACAAGGTATAAGACGGCCTCGCCGTGCGTCTGCGTGTGTGTGACCATGCATGTATATGCGGTGCTATGTGCGCGTATTGCATGTTTGTCTGTGTACGTACGTGTGGCCATTTGTATATGGACTTTTTCTCGCATTTCAGCGCCTTTACTTGGTTATTTGTATGTATCTGTGTGTATCGGTGCGTCTGCGTGCCCGTGCGTCTGCGTGTTCGTGTGCAGGTATATGCTGAGTATGTAACTGTATGCATATGGATGTGTGTCCATATTTTTCCTTCTTTATGTATATATATATATATATATATATATATATATATATATATATATATAGTGTTCTTTTTGAT
The DNA here is from genome assembly GCA_022844705.1 of Toxascaris leonina. NCBI lineage: Eukaryota > Metazoa > Nematoda > Chromadorea > Rhabditida > Ascarididae > Toxascaris > Toxascaris leonina. The sequence goes on from JAARMF010002883.1 coordinate 10,848, forward strand.
ACAATCATGTGCGCACTACAATATTATGTGATAAATGAGTGCCTATTTTGGTGTACGTTTGGTGTACATCATCCAATCTATCTATTTGTTTATATGGCAGTTCCGACTCGAAAGAAAATGAAGTATATGTGGCGAATATTGAAGACTCTCTACATCAATTTCTCAATTCATTCATCATCGTATAGAATATTATCGTACAAATACGTCATCCGCAAACATTCTATAAGCCGTTTTTTGCTAGAAAATCAGATCTTTTGCAATTGATTGCATTTTTCTCTATGCAATCGATTGCATTCGTAATAGATAGTATCATCTCTAATGCAATAGACTGCCGATGCCAATCGTTTGGTTCAATTAGCACGATTACAAAAATGCAAAATATCGCAGGTCCGCAGCCATCAAGCTTGAAGTGTTATTCGAATGGCAAGGACTCACCTTGAGAGTGGAAAGCTTTCTTGCTCGCTGCTTTAGGACTAGCTCATTCCTAGATTCAATCTCCTATCATCAAAAGGCAGCACTCTCTATTGCACAACTTTCTAGGTGTTCTTATCTAATCTTCCAAGTTGCTGAGATCGCGCAACTCATCTGAGATCCTTCATGAATCAAAATGCCCATAAGACTTACCTCACCTAAGCAGCGGAAATACCTCCCCAATTCGCTGCTTTCCTCGCAAAACCATGTGGACATTGGCCACCGTAATGAGCTTTTACAAAATTATAGAAAAACGAGTAAAATTATATCGGATATGGAGAAGAAATTAGGCGAATTAGGAAATGCAGAATGCAATCGAAGGACGCAATGTCCTACGATGTCAACAGCTCTTTACAACTTCGTACAAAGCTATCCCCTTCCTTTAGGTAGTCGCAATAAGGGGAGTTGATCATATTCGGAGCTGTTAGACAAGAGTACGTTGTCCTATTGTAGAACAACTCCCTCAGACCCAACGTATCTAAGCCGCATAAAGCGACCTTATCTCCTTCTTCACATCTCTAACAGGCCACAAGATGTAAAGATTCGCCTTCTAAATTCAGGTAGCTAGTAGAGCGCAGATATTATAGCGGTCAAAAGCCATATTCAACCAAACATCTATATGGGTGGTCCATGAGCTTTCAAGGTTTATTTTGAATTTTCGAATAGAGAATGCGGGATCATCCGTTACTGAAAGCGAGCCAGTTGTTATCGAATATGAGTGTGAACAAAGTGTTGACAAGATATCAAGATGTCGCTATTGAGCGAGTTGGGGGTTTTTTTTTTTGCCTTTTGGATTACCCATGAGCTAACAGTCTTCATTTAGGACAACGTAGATATATTAATGGGAAATACTCTCATTCAATATTCTATTTAGGCATCGACGATATTTGGGCTCAATGCGAATAGCAAAATGAAAAACAGTAATAATTCCACTTTTTTCGGTGATGATGGATGAGGATATTTTCGCTCACAAATTTCTCATCCATTTCCCATCCTTTTATCGGATACCACCTCGAAATTTATATAATTCCCTATATCATTGATTTAGTGCTATATATCTCATAAATTAACTTTCTTTTTTGTTAATCTTTTAGATCATTGAGTGGAAGTATTACTGTTTTTCATTTTGCTATTCGCACTGAGCCACAATATTTCCTAGTCATTACGTTGTATCTACGATCAAACTTCCTCCAGGTTGTATATCAGAAAAATAGTCATTTGTTTAAAACATTTAGCACATTCATTTAAACGCTCTCAAAAAAAAATCACTGAAGTAATTACAAGGAGTTTTCCGTTATCAGCCGCTTTATCATTGAGTTATCAATTGAATTACAATCCAATATGCAAGCAAATGCATTCGTTGTTGTGAAGTAATTGAGAAAAATTCATTACAAAGAATTTAGTTGACTCGACAAATGTAATACTTCATAATCGTTATGCAATTATTATTGTTATTCAACTCAAACTTATTAAAAAAATTTCAACACGAAATTTCAGCGATTGCCAAAATAGTGATTGAATAGATTTTAGCGAATCCCTTTCATTTTAGTTCTCCTAGAAGACGTATTCGAACAACGTAAAGGAGATGAAAAAGAAATAGGAAGCAAAAGAAGTGAGGCAAACAAAAGAAAGAAATAAAGAGAAACTAGGAAAGAAAAGAAGTGAGGATGAATTAAGAAAGAAATCGATGGTAGAAGAATTAAAGGAGAAGGAAAATAGAGATGAAATGAAAGTGGAAAGTAGACGAGGTCGAGGAGTAGGGTTAAAGAAGTAAAGAGGAAGCAAAAAAAAAAAGAATTACCACATGAAAGTTTTGCTGATTGTTCGATTATACCTTTATGCAAATTTCCAACCAGCTCTCAGAATTCACCAAAAATGTTGTTCTCAAGCAAAAAAGGCTTTAAGCATTTATATTTACTGACCTCATTTGATTTCATTCATTGTTTGCGTTATTTGAATCGAAAAATGGAAGATATCAGGTTGAATTAGTATATTTAGAAGCATTTTGCTGACCATATTCATTTGCCCATTTATTTGCCCCTCAAATAAACGTGTAATATTTTGCTAAAATTTGAGAGAAATATTTATTGCTTGCTTTATTACATTTTTAGACGTGAACATTTCGTATGGTGAATCTCTAGCACAGCATCTCCATCTTATGGTTCAGATATTACCTCACATCATGCTGCTATCCGCACTCACTCACCTTCCATACTAGCCTTTTGACTCTTAGCGCTCTCCGTAAACTCGGTACCTTCAACTAATAAATCGTTCCCCGTGTGAGATTCTACGTCGGAAACCTATCTGTTCATTAAAAATAATATTTATTACAACAATCTTCTCGTATATGTTTGAATATTTCGCTGCCGCATTGTACCGGCACCTTTATGGTCACCTCATCCCATAGTTACTGAATTCATCATATGGGAGAAATGCTTCCATTTCGTGGAAGTCGTTCGCTTTTTCCTTCGTACTCACCCTACCGTCTCATCCTTGCTTTGTTATACACGGCGTTGCAAACGCACAATTTGAGGATTCGTTTGCATCGATAAGTGCTTTCTTTAGGTTTATATCCAATTACCTCTCAATGCTTTTGTTTTAATGCCATTTCTTTAAAAAAATTAATGGATTCGTCAAGGAATTGAACCTGAGAGAGCATTGAAGGCGATGGGATTTTCCATTGAAAACTTCCGGAAATAATCGAGTTCACAATAATTGCGAAAGCAATATTCCTTAGATGATGTTGTCGTTTATGGAATGCTCTATGAAAGACCTATTAAATCATTTGCTGATTAAGTTTTCAAGAGTTAATGAGATTGCTTCCATCACTACCCCCCCCCCNCCCTCCTCCTTCCCCTCACGCCTTTCCTTTTCCTCGATGGTATGCCGTATCGCCACTGAATGTTTGAATCCTTCGATTTCTTCAATACTTCTTCATCTGTTCATTTTCCTTACGAAGCTGCTTTTAACCGACGACTTTCTGGAAGTAGGGAGGGAAGATACTTCGATTCTGGATGGAACCAGGATAAAGAAGGCATCTTCAATAGAGCTCAAGATGAGGTGAATAATGAGGTTGTTTTGGCATTGAAAGATGATATCTTTTTTATTGCGTTTATTAAATTTTATTATAAGAGGAATAAAGAATATGGATGATAGCGTTTAAAGTTTTGCATCCAAAGACATTCAGGCAATGTCTGCAGACAGACTCTACGACAAACGCATACTGGATGGCCTACCGAGAGTTTAAAATAGTTTATATAATATATTATGATGATTTCTTAACAACCTATTTCTGATGGTACGCCTAGTTGTTCCAGAAAGTTTTGCACGCTCTGTGTAATTAGATCCCATCCATCTAGTATGAGGTAGTATCGGATCTTTACTTGCCTATATCACTTTGACGATCGCGCTGATACTTTGATGGCTGATTTGATATGGTCGACGGCGTTCTAGATGTCGAATGATCGTCCAAGATTATTACCTTTCAGCTCAAAATTCGCTTGCTATCTTTGGAGCTTTTTGAATTTGAATTTATACAGGAAGGTCTTAAGCGCTCTTCGCCTCTTAAGTGCAACAACGGTGNNNCGAGTCTAAGCCGGAACGTTCATGCGACCGTGCAATTTCATCTGAGTGGAAGTTGGACGTGATATGAAGAGACATTTATTTGTAATGAATGCTTTATTGATGAAAGTAATGAAATGACAGCAGGCGCATTTGTCGACTGTACTGTTTTCAGGAATGATTGACGGATAATTGACGTATACTCAGCAACTAGCCAACAGGCTTCGATGCTCTAAAAGCTTTTTTATGCGCATTGTTTTGCGGCTTCGGCTCGTTGATGTGTCGTTTTTTGCGAGCTTGATCCGGAGCTCATGTCTAAGCTCAAGCTTAGCAAAAATTGCTGAAATATGTCTGGAAATCATCATTCCACTGATACCAAGAGATCGCCATTCTAAATTGCTAACCCTCTTGAATTTTCTACCTATTCTAATTCTCTTCAATATTATTATTAAAGAATCGTTGACGTTATCACTCATAAGTGAATATTGTTTCCTTTCCAAATACGCATTTTTTTCCTTATACTATTTTCTTTACTCTTCAGTATCACCTACATAGAGCTTACTCATATAGTTTTATTTGAGTTATTTTAGTTGATTTCCGCTCATTTATTATTTCATTTTAGTTCTTTCTGCATTCTCGTTGGATCGTTTTATTTCTTCGCCGCAATGAACTACTATCCTTTACTTATAATTTGTCCAACAATTCTTTAAGAGATCGCAAAGTGCTTCATATGGACCATTTTAGTATCAAGTACACTCGATATCCACTTAAAGCAAGAAGGAAATTTTTCGTCGGATTTGATGCTAAAGTTCAAAATTCAACAAGNNNCAAGAAGGAAATTTTTCGTCGGATTTGATGCTAAAGTTCAAAATTCAACAAGGGTTTCGACAAAATCTTCTCAATAATTTTCAACTAGCTCATCCAATTTCTTTAAAGCTCTTTTCTCATAAATTTTGCCAAATATTCGCCTATTTTTTCACTTATTTGCAAAAATTCACTAATATTTATTTCATTTTTCAAGCTTTTTCATCAAAAAAAAATTCCCCCTAAATATAGTATTAGCGGATTGTGATCAAGGGTCAAAACTCAATATATTTATTTCTCGTCTCAGAAACAAAGGTGATTGCCGAAACGAATTAAAATCTATCTCCCTTCTCCGATGTAAAAATCATAAGTCAATTAAGTGGATATACAAGTTGCACTTTTATTTACATATTAATAATACCTCTGTGACATTTACACCTTTATTTATCAATGATTCAATTAGTGCAATTTATATTATTGTATCTTCTCATCGTCAACAATGAATTTCTTAGATGAAGCTAACAAGCAAATTATTATCCTCAATGCGTGAGTGCTTCAATAATTTTTGGGAATATTGATTTTGGAAACGTCTAACTGATAATACCCTTTGTTTTGGAAACTTCTGCTGATAAAAAAACCGTCACTATTATCGAAGATGGTATTACTATTGATAGACTTGATATCGTTGGTAATAATTAAAGTTCTATTTAAATATCATCATATAGTTACTAAACGCTAATACTGAGGTTCAAAAAGAAAAGGTGAAAGGTGAAAGATGAAAGAGGCCGGATAGAAAGGTGAAAGGTGAAAGGCGCTGGATAGAGATTTTATGAAGAACAGAGTAGAAATGTGGCAAGTTAAAAAAAAAGTGGAGTAAAATACACGATTTTTTAAAGAACAGAATATGGATTTTCGTATAAATGAGTTCATCTTCTCTAGGTTACATCCCCTATAGGTGAGTTCATCTCTACAAGTTTCTTTGTGTGATGACAGTTCTATAGGATTGTTCCAAAGGGCGGAAAGACAATTGCCGAAACAGATGAGGTGCCGATCTTCCAAAAGACACAATGGGCGTTTTGTGAAAAGCAAGTCACAATTATAGACGATGCAAAGAGAGTGGAAATTTAACGTATCAGAGCGCCAAAGTTTCTGAACAACAAGATATAGGATTCGAGAAAATATTGTATAGCTGTTGAAAAGATTTAATGCCAGTTTTCTGAAAAATGGCGGTGAATTCCAAAATGACAAAATAGAGATTTTTCTGAGCGCTAGAGTGACAAAGTACAGGTTTTTCTAACGGTTGGAGTGACAAAATACAGGTTTTTTAGCGGCTAGATTTGAAGGTCTCCAAAGCAGTACGATTTTCTTGAGCGATATATTTTCTAATCAAAAGGCAACACTTGCTGTAAAAGACATGATAGTAGTTCTTCTCAACAAACCTTACAAGTTTCTTGAGGTACGGAACGTTCTGAATACTCGACGACACTTATCTAGAAAGTTTCCGAACGAAACGGCTATGGCTATATTTCTTCTTTTGTGAACTAGATGAATGTGCGGCGAACAACTGAATGGCTACTTAATCAATATGGTTCATGCAAATATTCAGGTCACATGGAAGCTCGATCTATTGACTTTCAAATGAGAGCAACAAGAAATTTCAGGCCGGATATTTTCGTGATTATTCACTCC
>JAARMF010002884.1:10001-23786 GCA_022844705.1 Toxascaris leonina
GGGGGAACTGAAATGCATTAGGTGGACAAAGGAATGAGCCATTTAATTCCCAGGTAACTCACTTGAATAGTACGGTAAATGGATACAGATTTCAATAAGTTTTGATAAGTGGTTCAATTTCTCCCAAATTTCCGTTCTTTCAAATCAACTGAGTCGTAAATCTGCAAAGTGGAAATATATTTTTGAGTATCTTTATAGAAAGATATTTGGACAACAAATTTCGATATGAATGGGACGTATATAGACTGCTTATAAGTAGGATAACCGTATGCGAACCTGCGTCAACATCCTGTGCTCTGAACTAGAAGCAGTGTTGTTTGTGTAAAATTTCTACTGCAATATGGGAGATATCCAACAAACGGAAGCAGTTAAATACATAATAATACGATGCGTTTGTGAGGTTCTAAGCTAGTGTTGGTCAGTTGGAGAATAAAGAATAGGAATTCAAGAAATGGAACTGATGAGTGTACCTACTCAGAACTTGCATTAATACTGATTATGCAAATGTGGATCGAGATTTGCTGAGGGCATGGAAAATGCCAACTGAGAGTGTGGTGATTTCAGCCAAATTTTCTCTGCTATCTGGCGAAAGCCTAATATCTAATCAGCGTTGTTCCAACCATTTCTCTCTTATATTATCTCCCTCTATTCAAAGCAAAATATACTGAATGAGACGAAATAGCAGGTTGTATTTCGTGAAAGTCAAACATATCGCCGTCGTACACACTGAGTAAGACGTTCGGCTATGCTGCTTTGTCATATTTCGCTTAGCCCCTTCTTACCTTCCAACAGAATTTCATTCGGCTGCATGTTGAATGCCACATAATCGCCCTTCTCAAACCTTCTTACTTTATGAACGTATGACCATTTTGGGGGCACTATTGGAGGTGAAATTGCTGCTGCGGAGCGATGATGTATTAACTGCCTCTCGAAGAGCTTATCTTCTACCTGAAGGTCACCTTTTTATTCATTGTCCAAATTAATCAGTTCGTTTTTAAGTTCAGAATAGAAAAGGAACGGGATAAGAGCTGCCAGGAGAGATTTAAGAAAAAAGCATTTTATCACGGCGGCATTTCGTATCATTCTCATGAGCTTCTATCAAAAATTAACCATATGCTATATATCCCAGAACATGGTCGACTGTGCTGATATATAATCTAGGGGTTCCCTAGATGAATTGGAATGCTGGACATCAGAACCTTCACAGAAGCTGAGGTTGCCACATCCTTCAGCAAGTATCAACTCGAAATTTATACACATAAGAACCCCGAAGCGATTATGCGGGTTAAAGCTAGCTGCAAAATGCACAGCTTCGAACATCAAAAGCTCGAGAAGATCGATGAATAATCGAGCGTGAGAACGATTGCCATGAAGTGATGAAATCGAAAACATTTTGAAACGATGTGTCAACGAGCAGCCCGAGCACCGGATAAAAAGTATTTCGAAGAGGCAAAAATGTTTCGTTGCATCAACCTATATTACCGTTGAACGATGTGTAGAACAACACAAAAAAGAGTGTGAACAAGGATGCTCACATGCTGCGTTTGATTGATTAGAGCTATCGAAGCCTTTACACCCTATCCGCAATCACCTCACTCTTGGCCTTATGGCTATGGCTATGGCCACCAACCTTATGGCTATCCATCAACTTTGCGATCGATACTTCCAAATAAAACCATACAATGTGTAACAGACACTCGTTGCTTGCAATGAATTTTCAAAAACGAATCAGCAAATTTGCATACAACTCGAGACTCGTGTTCTCCCGAGCAAAATCTTTTCAGTTGTTGTGCATGGAGATATTGCGTCTCGTGGTGAGTCATTCGTTGGTTGCTCCCTAATTATCACAACGGCAGATTTGCTTCGCATAGCGATAGGGTGTTGACTTCTCGTTTGTAGATATATATTCTTGTGTGATTGTTCGCCTCGTAGTTACAATTCGAGTATCATCGAGGTCAAAGTTGAAGTGAAGTCGAATTTGTTAGATAGGGCGCTCGTGATCCTCCTTTATCGTTTTAACGATCCATTTGCATCGATTCGCACTTGTTGGGTTCGACTAAAGAAAAAGGATATTTTTGCAAAAGATTTATGAAAGCGATGCGATTAATTAAAATCAGAGGGCATCGTTCCGTTCATTTATTTATTACTCAGTGATAATTTATAAAAAGTTGTGAATAAGAAGAGCGAATTGGCAAATTGTATATCATGTGATATCCTCTCGCTCACTCCTAAACATCTTTAAAATGCCCTTTTGATATCATTCGGCTACATGTTGAATGCCACATAATCGCCCTTCTCAAACAATAAAATTTTTATATTCACTACTTTTATATCTCTATCATTAGTTATTAGAGATTTGATGACTTTTCATAGAGAATTAAATAGACACCATGCATCAACTGTGGTGTCTTTTTGGTGTTTATTTCGACGGCATTAAAACGCATCAACTGTGCGGANAACACTAAAAAATGTTTCACATTTTTGCTGTCTCTTTCGATTGCATTAAAACGCATCAACTGTGCGGAAATTCAACAGAGATATTATCGAATTTTCAGAAAAATGAGTAAAAAAAAATGTGTCATATAATAAATTCGCCCTAAGGCAATCGGTACAGTACTGAGTGCTGAATAATTTTATAAGCAGAGAAAATTCGCAATGATTCTCTATCAGAAATGCTTTCTAAAAGATATAACCTTCAAACTACGAATAAATGAAGAAGCTTTTAGATAACTTTCCGTCAATAATTAACAATAATGAGCTGATGTTCTTAACTTGAAATCTCTTTAGAGTCTATTTTTGCTTCAATAATGTCGAAAGATTTTTACGGAATCTCATTCGAGAGTATTCCCTTCATAAAATTTTGCCGTACATTCGGTATAACACTTTTTTAAAGCGATAATGAAGGCAATAAGTAGAAACGCTTGATTAATCAGCCTTTCATGTTGTTTGTATTTGAGATTCTTTACCAAACTTCACGGTTATCACTTGTGATTTATGGTTGTTTAGTATAGTGTAATTTGTTGCTACAATCTTCGAGTTTCTAAGTTTCTGAGTGTTTTTTTAGCAATGATTTGAGTCTTTTGATGAATAATTATATGCTTTTTTTTTTCATTATCAAATAACAATCTTCTCAAATTGAGGGTTTGGGTGGTACTTTTAAAGTAGTTTGGTCTCTGCAAAATGCATAAAATCAAACCCCGTTTAATCTTTCCGTGAATTATTCCATCTCAGTCCAAAGCTAAAGTCTTCATAATCATAAGTTACTATGGAGAAGTCATTCAGCAACAGAGCTATGAAGCGTTTAGCGACACTGTCATCACTTTTTCGTTACTACATCAAAGAGCTATTCCTTCTTCTTGCCATCCTCTCATACAATGCCATTTTACTGTTCTTTCCCTTTCTATCCTCCCCTCTCATTCCCTTCTCAGCCAAATACTATCCTTCTTTGTCGTTCCTTTCGTCACAATTTTATCACCGATTTCTCTTCTATTCGTTTCTTTTGATATTATTTTCCCATATAATATTTCATCTCTTTCTTTTAATCTTTTTTTCGCAGTATTTATTCGTCTATTCACTAAACACGACGATTGAATGACTGATTGACAAGTGCATAGCATTGTCTTTTCGAATGCTTTAACTTGCTGCTTAGAAATGCTCTTGCCAGATAGGTGAATAAAATGTAATACATTAAGAATGAAGAACTTGACCTCAGCCTTCACAGTGCAATGTCCCGACCTTGACCTCGAGATGTAACACTATATTACCATATCGTTGAGTGAATCCTCACCGCGCAGCATACACTACACACTTTTCAGCAGCCATTTGATCTCCTAGTAAATATTACTTGCCCTCCCAATTCGGCGGAACTGATCTGGTCACTAAAAAATTTATTGATATAGTGCTGCAAAATATTGCGAATTCCACGTCGACCGTTGTGGCACATTGCACTACCGTTTGCCGAATGCTTAGTTGAGAGAGAAGCACATGCAATGAAAATAGTGCATGAATGGCAGAGGACATGGCGGATTGTTGCATCGGATCGGGCGAATCGACGGCCTCAATAGTGTCGTTCGCATCGACGATGCACGTTTGCGGGAAGCAACTCAACTTGTCCATCGACAAGCAGATTGCTCATCTGCTGGCTTGTCGCTCTTTGTAACATTTTTAGTCGTTTGAGTTTGCCCCTGTAAGCGTCGGCAGTGCGTAGCACATGTGTGATGTTCATTTTCACTAGCTCTCCGGTTCGTTGTTTACGTCTCTTGAGGAACATCACGAGTTGGGGTGATGGCTGTATCACTTGATCATCTTTATGACTCTCGTTGCAGTCATCTACTGCGATGGAAATGTCCTTAAAAGCTTTTATCTCACACCAAAAATAAGGCATTTGGCGCTTTTCGAGCATGATTTAGCGCAGTTGCCTTCTTTTATAGCTCTAAGAAGTGATTAAATATCAATTTTTTGTGTGGACGGTTCTTCTCAATGCCAAAAATAGCTGAGAGTGCAACAACCATCTGAAAGCGACTGTAGTTGATGGCAAATTCCTTCGAATAGGAAATGCTGTATAGAATATATTAGAATTTAAGCGCGATTCTCTTTCAGTTCGGCATGAAGAGAGACAAGAAGGATGAAGAAACGGGTGCTGGAAACCCGTATGCTAACCTCGACAAAACGACCGTTCTACAAGAGGTAATTTTGTGCAGTTTTTGTGCCAACTGCGATCATATCCATGCCCACTGCGGTAATTTCCATGCTGCTTATGGTCACTTCCATGCTGGCTGTGGTCATTTACATGCTGGTTGTGGTCATTTCCGTGCTGGCTGTGGTCATTTCCATGCTGGTTGTGGTCATTTCCATGCTGACTGTGGTCATTTCCATGCTGACTGTGGTCATTTCCATGCTGGCTGTGGTCGTATCAAAATTTTGTTATATTGTTCATGTGAGAGGTCATACTTATATAAAACAAATGGCAAATCATTTGCATTTATGTTTGATATCTTGGATCAGCAGTTCAGTTATCAATGCACCTTTTCTGATGCGAGTTTGTTGTGTCACTGATTTGCGATCAACTGTGTGGGTCTTCTTTTGGAAATAATTTCGCAAATTTTTGCCAGAGAAATAGATCAAATATGTAGAAGTGGAGGTGTACATCGCAATGTTGATTCCTATCATTTTCTCAAAAATTTCAGGCACGAGCATTCAATGACACTCCAATCAACGCACGCAAATGCAGTCTTATCCTCAGCAAATTACTCTATCTACGTCAACAAGGTGAGAGTATTGGCCGTACCGAAGCCACTGAGGCATTCTTCGCCGTCACTAAACTCTGGCAGAGTAAAGATGCGAATCTCAGACGTCTCGTTTATCTCGCCATTAAGGAACTCTGTGATATTTCAAATGACGTCATCATAGTCACCAGCAGGTATGCTTATGCTTTAATCTTTGTGTCGGCAAAACGATTCGCTCTGCCAAAGTTTTCACAAGCTTATTTGAAACGCTCACAAGGAGTGCAGTTGTGACATTGTCCCACTGAACGATGCTTCCTCATCCGCTGATTTTGGTGAACGATGAGGGTTAACCGCGCTACCAAAAGGCATTGTTGCCTTTAATACTCTCAATCATTTGTTCATTGAGTTGGCCTTTGCCGCTTATCATTCTTTTATGTCATCCATTTCTACTGCCTACTTCTACGTGTGTTCACGCGTTACGTACGTGAATATACCGTGTCCTTCCATTTATAAGCCCAGGGTTTATAGTATTTGCAGCGGTACAAAAAGAACATTTTTTTTCCACGAAAAACGAATGGAGAAGTGGTTTATGGCACTCGCAAGTTTTAAAACATAAATGATTAGATCAAAGATGAGGGGAACGTATCCTTGAGGTACGAGATCTTGAGAAAAGCTCCATTTGTTTATTGTCAGCCCGTCGCAATTTTTCTGGATTCAGAGCGAAATTTGCGGAAGAGGAAATTCATTGTGTAAATATGGTGGCAAAGACCTGCTTCTAGAGCGAGGTTATAACTCTGTCGGCTTTTCAAAACGAGCATGTATTCAAGAGGGCATATGAAAGGGGAATGCGGTTTGTGCTTGAATAGGGGCATATATTCGGATATTATGCTATGTACTCACTAAGTTCAGTTGTGTTAAGCAAACTGAATTCTTAGAACATAGTTTTGAGAGAATGATATTAGATGTCTTCAGCTTGACAAAGGACATGACTGGTCGAGAGGACATGTACAGGGGACCGGCAATCCGCGCGCTGTGTTGCATCATCGATGCGAGCATGTTGCAGGCTATTGAACGCTACATGAAGCAGGTACTTTTGTGCTTCATGCTTGGCTTGACCACATCACCACCTCTCCACAGTGCTTTTTAATATATGCCTGTGTTGTAAGCGGGACATGGAAGAATGCATACGCAGCATCCTTCTCATCCTCTCCCCTTTCCTGTTTCCCCATCCATCTTGATTTCTTTTTTCTTCTGGGGATGGGTGCATCATTGTTGAGCTATACGGCTACAGATATCGAAACGGTGAATCGCATTATCGCCTCAGATAATAGCAGACAGTACACAGGAACGTTTTTGTTAAAGGAGAGGGAAGGTGTTCCCCATATATAGGTGGTAAATGTGCTCAGAGTTGCTAACTTTGTGTGGTGTTACATTCTTTGGCATATTTGAGTTTCACTGAATCCGAATAGAATAAACCGCACTTCCATCAATATATCAGCCAATAGGTTCTACCTGATCGCAGCGTTTTCAGAAAGCAGCACTCTCGTCAGTTTGCTCATAAGCCCATATGAAAGTTGCCCTATTACTCTTATTTATTTATGCTCTCCACACATAAGAGATTATAACGAATAGGCAGCAATGAAGACTTCACGTCGATGTTCTGAAGAGAGGAAGTGCTTTGAATTTGTCAACATTCGATTTTTGTATATGTGACTGAACTGTTATAGGCAATCGTCGACAAGAACCCAGCAGTTGCGTCAGCAGCACTCGTTTCATCTCTTCATTTACTCAAGAGGAGTCCCGAAGTGGTTCGTAGATGGGCAAATGAAGTTCAAGAGGCCGTCTCATCAGAAAGGTTTCATTGCACACGATTTCATTCCTCGTCAGGCGCATGTCACTTCGTTTGGTCCGATTTTGAGCGAGCCAACTTGTAATTCTTGCCAAATTATTAGCAAAGATCAGAAAAATGGAATGGAAACGAAGACGGAGAGAAAGGATGGAGGAAGGAAGGAGTCGATGGCATTGGTCATGTCTGTTGAATGTATTTGTTAATTATGCTGTATGTTAATCGGTAGTGTTGTTGCAGTAATATGGTACAGCTGCACGCGTTAGGACTTCTCTATCACATCCGGAGCAACGACCGTTTGGCGGTGAACAAGTTGGTGCAAAAGTGGAGCAAGTCGTCCCTCCGTTCACCTTTCGCCTTGTGCTACCTCATCCGCCTTGCTGCGAAACTCATCGAGGAAGATGATGCGGGGTACGTTTATTTGGTTTTCTTATAGCTTATGACGACCATTTGGTGCGAACTTTTACTACTGTTCTGTGCTTTCCTCCTTTTGTATTGCAGTTGCATTTCAGCGCCGAGAGTCCACTATTTCAATTCATTGAGTCGTGTCTTCGACACAAATGTGAAATGGTGGTCTACGAGGCTGCATCGGCGATCGTTCGTCTCCCCAAGACGACATCTTCTGAACTCTCTCCTGCCGTTTCGGTCCTTCAGATGTTCTGTTCATCACCCAAACCTGCGCTTCGATTCGCTGCTGTTAGAACGCTTAATAAGGTCAGTTTTCACTTATTGAGCCACGACGCTTTTCATTGTTAGAAGTGGAGTTCGATGGTTTATTGGATCGTTGGCGTTTTGTATTGTTTTGGTATAAACCAGTTAGATTGGCTTTGCCAAACGCCCATTAGCATTGAGAATAGAGCGTATAGTTACCAGCCCCGCTGCAGATTTCGATGAAGCACCCGCAGGCGGTGATTTCGTGCAATGTCGATTTGGAACAACTGATCACGGATCAGAATCGTTCGATAGCGACACTCGCCATCACAACCCTTCTCAAAACTGGCGCCGAATCGTCCGTTGAGCGTCTCATGAAGCAGATCAGCACATTCGTTAACGAAATCAGCGACGAATTCAAGGTATGATGTTTTACTGGAAATAAGCCGGAAGCTTACTTGTGTCTAGCGTGTGAGTTCACTGAAAAATTAGAGTGTAGAGTATATTGACGGTGAACGTGTTGATATCTGTGAATGGTAGTAGTAGTTTTTTGGGTGTATAAAGATCAGCTATCTAGTTCGTGGTGACGTTGTACAGCAGTGTTGGCCGCTCGATTTCCCTAGTTTCCTTGCACCATGTCTCATAGGAAATATTTTAGTTACGTTTCTTGAGAGTGTCGCAGAGGATTGCCATTCTTTTTTTCTTTTTTTTTTTGATTGCAGGAGGTAGGGTTCGTTGAGGGCGACGAGTAAAAGGTATGAGCCGTGATGGTTTGGATAGGGNAAAAGGTATAAGCCGTGGCGGTTTGGATAGGGTGAAGCTTCTGTACCAGGTCGGAATGTGTTCTATTATCAAACCGAAGTGTTTTTATTCTTTGCAAGTACGTTTTTGAACTATCCAAAGGTTGAACAAACCATGTAGATATTGGCCGGAGATTGAGCGGTGCAAGTTGCATTCGAAGTAATCTGCAGATAGTGGTAATCGAGGCAATTCGTGAACTGTGCTCGCGTTACCCCCGCAAACATGCGACGATGATGTCGTTCTTGGCGACAATGCTGCGCGACGATGGCGGCTTCGAGTACAAGAAAAGTATTGTCGATACGATCATCGCCATCGTCGAAGAGAATCCCGATGCCAAGGAAGCTGGTGAGTGGTTCTGCTGATGATAGGTATGGTCCGTGGCGTTTTCTATCCTGATAGAAGTAATCTATCTAAAACTGACTGAGACTCTAAGTGACATGAATTACTGAAATTCGCTCATGAATGCTTTAGACATATTGCGAAGACATTAGCAAAAGATGGTTCTAAAGTTTGTCGTGGGGAAGTGGTGTTTTATTATGATACCAAATCTGATAATAAATTTACAAATTTTCCACCTTGAGATGTCTTTCGAGGATGTAAAATTTGAAGGGGGGTGGTGGGGAGGGTTACTGAAGAATATGTGGCACTGGTTTGCGATGGTTAGCGCTTGAGAAAAAGTCGACGAGGTTTGATGGAGCAAAGAAATAACGATGCGATGCCCTCTATATCATTTTGTGATATTTGCAGTTTGTCTCTCGTTTTGTCTCTCTTCTCTTTGCTNGTTTGCATTTGTCTCTCGTTTTGTCTTTCTTCTCGTTTGCTCTCACATTCCTTGAAGTTGCAGGTTTGTCGCATCTCTGTGAGTTCATAGAAGACTGCGAGCACTCGGTGTTGGCGACGCGTGTGCTTTACCTACTCGGTCGTGAGGCACCTTCAACACCCAATCCATCTCGTTATATACGATTCGTTTATAACCGTGTCATCCTGGAGACTACTCAGGTATTATTTTGTTCACTCCTATTATATGTTTATACAAATGTATGACTGTGTTTGTTAGATATGTGATATTGTTCGGACGAGCGGGTGCTAGAGCACATTACGAATGCACGATTCAAATCGTTCATTGTGAATGGGGTGTGTTTTTCTGATGGTTTTCGTTTGCTTGAATAACACCTCATTTTGCAGGTTCGTGCCGCTGCAGTGACGGCTCTGGCCAAGTTTGGAGCTCAATGTCCGGATCTACGGCCGTCGATTGAGGTGCTGCTCACGCGGTGTCTTTTGGATACTGACGATGAAGTTAGAGATCGAGCGACCTACTACTTGGCCGTTCTCAAATCCTCAGACCCACAGAATATCACCAATTACATTCTCAATGGGCTTCAGGTAAGCGGTTTACGGTGGGATTGTTTGTTTTCTGTCGGCCAAAAGAAAACGGATTTTGATTCATTTTGAATTGTGATATTCTTTGTGACCGGAAGATAAATGTCTAACTATTGTAGTCTGTAGTGTGAACGTTCGCGAGATTAGAATCACTGAGGTGTTTCTGAGTAATGAAAAGAGCTCATTAAAGGTATCGGCGACGGGATTGGAACGCGCCTTGGAGCAGTATGTCAATGGAAAGCATTATGATGCGCCATTCGACCTCAGGGTTGTGCCCATATCGGCACAGCCGTTGACTGCTACAGAAAAGAAAAAGCCATCGCTGTCGATTGAGGCAGTTGTTTCGAAGAAAGAGGAGAAGAAGGCGTCTAGACAGGATATATATGCGGGTTAGTTATGCATTAGGGCTATTTTTTATTCATTTGTTATTTCCCCTAAACAGACTAAAAATTAATTATAATGAGTGAAAGAAAGGAGAATGCCATAGATGATGCGTGGATGTTACAGAATGTTCGCTATAAGCAAAGGGATTGTAGAGATCCATATATTCATTCACTCCTCTGTATTTACATATGAAAGCGCATTGAGACAGGCCTTCTGCATTTTTGTGTATCGACGGTTCCATGAGTTCCTCAATGTGCAGCGATAGGTATTTTTAAAGGGAAATATTAATAACGATAGCCGAGTTATGGGAACGATTGAACTGTCGTTATGGCTAATGTCGTAATTAGTTGGTTTACCTTTTCTAGCTAATATTCATGCAACTATGGTGGTGGTGTTGATTCTGCTTTATCACGTTCTCGGGGGCTTGTACTAGTGGTGAACAATCATACGGGAAAGGGATATGCCACTGCCTAAATTGTAAGAAAGCAGTAATCAGTCGTATATGAGCCTTCATTCGTTTGGTATAATGGCTTGTAATTGAGTCGTTCCGATTAAATCGTACCCCTACGTTTCGACCCGTAGATCCTCTTTACAGTGTTGCAATGTCTTTATTATATTTCAGATGATAGGTTTTAATTAAAGATTGCTTCGCTCACCTGTTTTAATATGTAGCATGATCATACCTGAATGTTAGGTTAGGTACTTCATGTATTCCATGCACATTACTATTCTTTCTCATGAGAACAGTCATTTTTAAAGAGGGAGAGGGGGGATAATGTGTTTGCCGCCGTCCACAGATCTCATTAATGCGTGGGCAGGTTCCTTTCGGCGCTGGCCGGTTTGATGACAGATCGTTGAGAAATCGTTTTGCGCGATTGGTGACGCTTTGTTTGTTCGTTTCTCCCACTGCATCCCTTCATGATTGTTGGGCGGATCATCGATTTGCGCTGATTTTTATTGTCAGTACTTGAACCAGACTACTCGAATGGAGATTTTATTGATATTCTACGAGTTTTTCTTGTTGCTTTTATTGGAATATTTTGCTTGATGCGTAGCATAACTTTGCTTTGCTGTAAATGGACTACTGGAAAGAGTCTCAAGCTGATGCTTTTACGGCACACACCCTTTCGACCTATCCTTGAGTGACACGTATATAACTCCATATATATACATATATATGTATATATATATACGGAGTTAGCCTACAATTTTGTCATTGCGCGGATAGGTTCAGCCATATTATCTCTTGATGCAGCATAGTAACTCGTTTATTGTTCACAGCATTGGTAGGTTAACGCCTTTTTTAGAGCAGCTTGCATCGATTCCACAATTTGCGAGCATTGGACCGCTGTTTCGCTCGTCGCAGCCTGTTGCGCTAACTGACGAAGTCACTGAGTATGGAGTGTCATGCATCAAACATACCTTCCTGAATCACATCGTTCTACAGGTTGTGTGCCACGATATTTGTACTTGTTTGAGCTTAAATGGTCATTGCTTATTAACAAATATCGGAACGCGACAACAAGACAAATTTTGCAACTGTTGCATTAGTGACACATTTTAAGAAGCGATATTGCTTTGTGAAAAGCTCCTCAATTGTAACAGCAGGTCTGTCTACGCGTTCAGCTTTGACGAGAATGTGTGTATCTCGCTATAGGGTCACTTACTTAGCGAAGACCTGTTTGGATTAAAGTTGACAGCACTGAGGCACAGATCCGTCAGCACGATGCACATATCGTTTCAACGTGCTCATTAGGGTAGTTGTTTATTGCAGAAGGACTTTATTTCAGTAAGAATGTTTCCTAAATTGTAGTATGTTACCTAACTTGTATTTTATAATCTTATGTTGTCGGTGCTGCAATTCTTTGATGTCTTTCTCTGAGAAGGCACTTTTGGTAGAAAATAGCACAAACGAAATGCTCCTGAAATTGGATGTTGGCAATTCCGCATTTGCCACATCCACGTTGAATAGGCCAGTTGGTGTTTGAGCGTCATGAGGGAAAGAGAAGCAACTACTGGAACTAGCCACATTTTTTGTGGCATGTAGGTGCGCAAATGGATTTTCTTAAAGCGCTGGTTATGCTCTGTCCTTTCTATGCGCGATGTTTTCACCGACCAGAAGCAGAATTCAAGCAGGACCTCGTTTCGTTTAACAGGATCCTGTTGATTGGAAGGACTGTTTCCGTTAATACTTGTTGTGCTTTTGGAGTAGTTCTTTTTTAAAGGGATTTCTTTCCATTCAGACGACAGGCTGTTCTTAAAAAAGATCCCGAATACTACTTTATGTACTTATTTTTTTACTTATTTATTTTCGTGTCCCGAAGTGAGAAAACAGACAAGTGTATATCAGCATAAACAGCAGAACGAAGCAAAACTACGGCGATGATTTCCGTTTTTGAATCGTTAAACGAGTAATTATTTTCAGTTTGATTGTAAGAATACACTCAACGACCAGTTGTTGGAGAATGTGAGTGTAGAATTGGAGCCGGCATCTGACTGTGCTGAATGGTGTGTAGTCAGCACTGTGCCACTATCACTTTTGCCTTATGCAGTACCAGGGACGACCTATTCACTTCTGGAAATACCACCAGAAGGCGCCGTGACCGCCATGTTTGGAGCAACTCTTAAGTTCCGAGTGAGAGATGTCGACCCGGCCACTGGAGAGCCAGATGGAGAGGATTATTACGACGATAGTTTTGTGGTTAGTTACGATAGATACATGTGTATTTGAAGTTTTAAAGGTTTTTCGGTTGGCGTGGTTCGGAATTTAGAATGCATGCATAGGTATCGTATGGTTATTTGGGATGAAGGTGATATGGAAGTGGATTTTCTTTACTATTTAAATCAGGCTGCATCAGGTGTAAGTCATCGATTACTATGCCAGCAAGGATGATAGCGTTAAATAAAGTGTTGTTTAGTTAGAAGAAGTGGAGATATCGGTAACGGATCATGTGCATCCTATGCAACGAGCCAACTTTGCGGCTGGATGGGAGCAATTGGGCGAGGAGAACGAACTCGAAGAAACCTTTGCCTTATCGACCGTCCACTCTTTGCAAGGTTTAGCACTTTGTTTTCCCCTATCCAGTAGAGAAATCAGAAGGTATTTGATATAAGCGCATATGGGTGAGGCGGGGTGTTTTTATGCTCGAGAATGCAGATGGCCACCATATGTGATAACGGCGCTACTTTGCCGTTGTCAAGTACTGCGCGTGTAAACGGCTCCGTGATATGAGTATGCGGTTCCGTGATGAAATTGGCCAAGAAACGGAATTACACATGAACTTGTGGAAGAATGGGCACAGGCACTTTCCAGTCACATCTTTTCATTTCTGACTATAGGCGATCGATATATCGCTTTGTTTTCAATCTCGAATTGAGCGGGGGAGGGAGGGGGGCAGGATGAGAGAATTGAGGGGAGCGGAAGGAGGAGGCGTCGAGGAATTGAGATTGCATTTTAACTATATAGCATGACAAGTGTTGTAGAAGCGGTGCGCGAGC
>JAARMF010002885.1:3582-23786 GCA_022844705.1 Toxascaris leonina
TGAGTGTTTATGGCGGATCTGTTCTGGAAAAGACCACAGTGTGAGCAATGGAATTAGAGGAGAACGAAAACTTGCTTTTAGTTGACATTTACCTGGTAAGGATTTAACAATTAAAATAAATGGGTTTCGGGAGTGATAGAAATTCGTAAGTGAGTAAGAAAAATGCTAAGCCTAAACATCACTATATATACGAAAATGCGATAAGAAAACGAATATTTAGAATGGTAGAGATTAAAATGCCGCACGAAAATAGTGTTGAAATGACATGTAGAGAGAAAGTTTTCAATTGAAAAAGATATTTGGAAGACACAAGAGTATCGACGAAAATGAACTCGAGACATATAGCAAGAACGTCAAGGACACGCATATCACAAAATCTCTTGATAGTTGTTGCTCTTTGATGTCGTTTTTACAGCACCGGAATATTGTTATCCGTTCATTGTCCTAGCGCATATCTCTCGCAATTTCGTTATCTCGAACTGAGGTAGTCATTCCCTTCAAAATACTTTAGAAACACCTTTTCCTCCTACCTGTCCTCTACCGGTCACATCTTTCGGTTTATACAACATTGATCATGATTAAAACACCATCGATGGTCGTCTTTTTCTCCTCTTTTTTTTTCGATTTCAATTGATAAAATACGGTTATAAATGCTAAGAAAAAAGAATTTTGAGCATAATCTGAAATGCCGCCTAAAAATTTATTAGAATTTGCAATAACAGGTGCTTCAAAGATTAATCCATACGTCGCCATGCTAACCTTCACCACTATCATCTCTATAATTGAACTCGTTTATCGTCATCAACGTTTGATTAGTGTTCTAATCTATCATTAGCGTGACCTTTTATAAAACTTTTTTTTTCGTGTAATTTTCCAACAGCCAACAAACAATTCATATGAACGCTCTTTACAATTGCATTATTGCACGTTTTGTTGTTTGCAAAAAAAAAGTGCACAATGATCACGTTATATTTACGTGTATATTCGCACAATTCAATTCATCTAAGCATCTAGCAATCGTTAATATTGCAATCACTCATACCTAAGGCAATTATAATCAATAGATATTATTCCTAGTTTCTGAAGATATATTCAGCGACTCATAAAAATGCCTAATGAGTTTCGTCGAAATTTGATGTCGAATGCGGTTCCCAAAGAAAGAGTTCAACCTTGACTTGTATATTTCATAAAAAATCATATGAAATGTATTATTTCTTTTTTTTCCGACATTGATACAAGTTGATCCGTTCGGCGGAATTGTCCTAATGCGCTTTCCCACTTATTGATTCATTTCAGCGCCTATGAATGCTCTTGAAAATTTTTGACGCTTTTTGCTGAGTCACTTTGTTTATTCATCATGTGTACTATGAACGTTCCTTTAGAAGAATTGTTTGTTGCCAGTGCAAAGAATTATTATTATTATTATTATTATTATTATTATTATTATTAATATTTTTTGAAGATAGTGCAGAAACCAACGAAAAGTTTGAGACCACTCAATTTTAGAGAGCCCCTTCGAGCATTAAATTCTCCTTCATATTTGCCCGTTCCCGTTCCCTCTTTCTCCTGTCTCTCCCCCTCTCTCTGTCCTCAGCATCTCTCCCTCTCTCCCCTCCCTTTCCCTCTCTTTCTCCCTCCTTTTTCTCTCTTCTTCTGTATCGGTTATATCATGGAATGTACGTGTGGAAATGAATATATATCCACGTGATTTTGATAGTTATACGCCTGTAATATTTATATACATTTGCTTACGTCATAAGCAAATTTATGGAAATTGAGGGAATTCCTACTCGATAATTTTTTTTTCATAAGAATGAAAAAGTNTCTCTCTATATTTTATTCAATATACCGAGAGAGCAAATTGATTGTTTCAAATAGTATTATTATATAATAAAATTTTGTCTGTAATTATCAAAAAATGTTAATTCATTGAACATCCATATTAAATGCAATAAAGTTGTTTCCATCTTTACGGAATTTCATATTTCACATCTTCCCGTATCGGAAATATCTCTTCGCTCAGAGATATTCGCCTCAATTTAGACAAAAATATTTCTTGAGATGAAATCTCCCTCAATAAAAATTCATCTAATCGTTTAAAAAAAATTCCGAAAAAATTTTCGACAAATCAAAAAGTAAAGAACTGAAGGGCCTTTTTTTTTTACAAAAAGAGCATCAGTGAACTTTTATGATGAATGGATTCGCTAAAAAAAAAGTCAATTTCATTTCAATAATTCGAAATATATATTCAGAGGTCTATGCCACTCCAACCATTTGTCAATATTACGATTAACGGTGAATAATGAGTCGAAATTCATCCACATCCAAATCCATAAAGAAAAGGAAATAATCGGTGTTCTCTATCCAACTCAGCGTATATCTTATCTAAGCGCTTATCTAAACAACAGTAATTTTCACTGCAAATTTATTAGCCTGGATCAAATTTTCTTGGGAATTAGCAGAACATCGTCAATGATGCCCTAGATGAATATTCATGTACAATTAGATCTTGTTGTCAAGTGGAATGTCAATGAATCATTTGATGAACGAAGTCCGCTTTTGCAACGATTATTAACGCATAGAAGCTAAGGAAATTTCAGTTGAAGGCAGTCGACGAAGCAAGTTTTCTTCACAACGAAAAAGTAGAAAAACGCGCCAGGAAGCTTGGCGCAATATGTGCTTTTATAGTTTCACTTATCAATTCAAGCATTCTCATAAACTGCTAATAGGTGATAAAATATTTGCAAACAGTGCAGTTTTCTTTTATTGAACAATTGTTTGTTTAAGTTCATACGAAAGATTCGTTGTATCGATCCACAGCGGTTAGTAGATCCTCTTCCATATGTGGAATTTAAGCATATTTAATAATATATAAGTGATATCGATGCGGATCGAAATACTGATAAGCTGATTTTTCAATTTTAGAAAGTGAAACTATTAGACAAGTGATGCACAATGATGCTATCGTCATATTGCCTTTTATATGAAAGATTTGCAAAAATCTATAAAATTAGAGACAAATTTATTGCAAAGGTATTCTCATACCTGGTGATTTTGCAAACCAATAAATGCCTTATTCCTCGTATCGCCTAGGTTGGAATATATGTAACCTCTAAAAAAAAACTCTTTGAGTAATCTGTGGAGCTGATAAGTATCATCAATAGATAATCTTTCATTTCACATTCCTTAGAAAATAAAGAGTTTAATGAAAGAGACTAAAGATCACTTCCAATGTGTTAAACGTATAAATGAGTTAAATTAATCTCTCATGGCTTATGACTTTTATAGAAAACAACACGAAAAGAAGAGTGACTCGTCTCCAATCAATGCAACAGGAAGTGAACAAAAAAAAAAAAACCGAAGTTGCTATTAAATCAAAAATCATCACTGCTAAAGGTCAACCAAAAGAAAGCAATTTAAATTCTTTTATGAATCATTGTGAAAAATGTCACAATAAACAACGGTCAAATTCTTCATGCCGAAAACATCCCTATGAATTTCGTTTCGCCCATCAAAGACATCTTTCTGCCAATGAGAAAAAAGTTCGTTCTAGCCGTTTTTTTTGTCCCTTAATCTCTATTCCTCTGTCAAGTTTGCCGCCTGCTACAAAATTTGTGGAAACCCACTTGTTCATCCCATCAGTTTCTTTCTTCCGGTTGATTTAACCAGTGATTGTGATTGACTGTAATTATATCGGTAAAATAATCCTATCTTGAATACGTCGAACAGCTGTGATTTCATCAATTTCGTCGTTCTCTCCATCGATGCAGCTGGCAACTTTTCTATCTTTTCTCGATCCTGAACTTGCCGCATCCAAGCGACACCACATAGACTTCGCAACGGATCTTGCCGTCTTGTTGGCAATCTGCAGCGTTCTTCCTTTCCAAATCAAATTTCCCTAAAGCTTATATTAGTCCTTGTATTGTAGTACCGTACCTTAAGAGATGTAGGGTACGGTAATACAATACAAATATAAATATAAATCTTGGTCAAATTTAATGCTTAGCAATGGAGCATTCAAAGCTATTGGACCTTTGGAATCATATAGATTGTTCACTTTCCGCATATTCCTTCATTTTTAAGGATTCGTCCCTTTTTAGAGTATTAAATAGCACTGTCATTGTCACTTATATGCATAAGAAATAAAATAAGCATAACAAATTTTATTTGATCCCATTTGGTGCATCGAACGTTGATATGGTTTTCGAACATTCCGCAATATTTTGTATTCTTATTTTACTTCCATCTTATCGACTTCGCATTGTTCTTATTATGCTACTCAATAAATGCCTCATAAAATTTGCTTAAAAAACTCAGATAATCTCAAATATACTTCTTTATATTCGAATGATTTTTCGAGAGTTTGTGACGAGGACGTTTGAAGTTCTGTAGAGTTGGACGAATATGAATATATAATGCAAAGGTTCGTGACAAACTGTGATCCTGAGTGACACGATTACTCCATATTAAGAGTTTGTCGTATACACATCGTTCATGCGGAAATATACTGAGTGCCGACCTCCTTTCATGCACACATATATCGTCTGCACATTTGGGTGTGCTGGATCTGCCTACAATCGATCGTTTTTTCCACCTATGTTGTCACCTGAAAAGAAGCATCCGTCAGAATTTGATTTAGCGATCACTGACTTTGTCTTCATAGCAGCAAATAAATTCAAACGTTTTCTAAGATGTCAATCGAGTTGCCATTCGTTTAATTGTTCATCGTATCCGATTTCACTACATGTTGCTGAATGCTCCAACAATAAAATACCTATTAATGTCAATATTTATGTGATTTGCTAGCTTACCTGTCATTTATATTAACTGAAAAGTTGCTCAACCAGGTATCTGAAATGATTCATACAGGGTGACGTAACATATATAATGCTTATGATGCCCTACATGTAATTGACCTTGAAATATTATTGTTCAACCACAAGGTATCTATCTGGCTAGTGCACGAAATGCTCGCAGTTGGCGTTTCTCCTTCCTAACCTTTTAAGATCAGAAGACTTCGTTGCTGTTCGGCCTCTAGAACGCTGATTGGACGGAATTTCCGGAGAGAATATACAGATTGAACGTTGTCGAATTTCCGGAGCAAAACTTTCAGCTAAACACGAACACACGACTACAGGTGTGAAAAAAGTTAACATCAGTGTTGGTGACAAATCAATGCTACTCAATTGTGATGGTGCTATATGAGGAGAAAAAATTCTGTATAAAATAGGTGAGAAAGTTATCAGATACGTTGAAGTGCTGCAAAATAATGATTAAAATTTCACAAGATAAGTTATTGCATATAGTGATTATGATTATCGCGATTGCTAGAGGGCTGCATCAGCTGTAACATTTTTATGCATCGAATAACGAAACAGCCACCGGAAGCAATAATACGTTTTTTCCAGAAATTTAAAATTCGAAGAAGATCCGAGAAAAATAGAAGTGGTGGGCGTTTATAGAACTCCTGTTTGATTGGTCGTTTCAGAAAGATTTCATTAGCCGATCCACCAATAATCCACGAATGATCCACGGAAACTTAACGAAAAACTGAAGTCACATTTATTGTTAAAACGAAGCGAACACATAGCTGCAAATGGTTGATACTAGACGTTCACGTGCTAGAAAGCTGAGGAGGTGGTATTGAAGGCAAAAAAATTTACGGGTCGACCTTTGTGCACAACCCGTATCAGTCATCCAAAGAAAAAAAAAAACTCTGATATAGGTTGATGTGAGAATATGAAGCATACAACGATGACATCATTGAAAAGCATGATAAGCACTGCAAATGACGTGCGCCGCATATGCACATAAAAGATCGTGCAAACAAGGTGATAGCTTTGAGTTGGTGATCAACAATTGTTGAGCTAGCTTGACCCGTTGATTCAATTCGTCGGAATTTTGTGCTGAAACCCGATCAGATGTTCTATATTAGTGAATCGTTAGAACAACATTGGAATAGAGAAATGATGCTGATGCGAGAGCAGCAATATAATTGCTTGGATCTTCAAATGTTGTTTAAACTCCTTAAATCTCCGGTAAGTGATCCTTTTTCAAAGAATCTTTGTGAGACCACTTCAGTGTTTATCGATATGAATTTAATGCAAATTTATCGAATATTTTACTAAATCGTTTATATATACAAAATTATTATCGATGTATAATATTATTTATAATAATCATTGAATGATGTAAAAATAACTTCATTGATGACTTTTTTGCATAAGTTGATGCCTGTGTCAATTACCGGTTAATTAATTCGAATTTAATTGCTAATAACTTGTGATCTCTAAATGACGTCATAACTCTGAGGCATTTCATTTCATTTCTAAAGAAAATATTGTTTTTATTCGAAAGAAACACAATTCCTCAAATATTTTAAATAAACTAGAAAAAAAAATCCCTATTTGATTCATCATATCTCTCAAAAATATTGCGTAGATAAGCAATAAGTTAACGAGTAATTAAATAGATCCAGAAGATCGATCTTTGAAACGTCTAAGTTGCCATACCATTTTGAAGAGTAGCGAATCTCGTTGCAATGAACCAAACTGAATTTCACATACCAGACCGCATCAATTTCTCAAAATATGAACTTTTTAATATTGTTATTTTTGTCATTTTATTTTATTTCATTTTACCTCTCCACTCATTTTTAATAGCAAAAATTGTATTACTACCTTTATTTTATATCTAAAACTCAAATCTTTCATTCACTTCGTACAGGTGTCATTACGTTTGACCGGAAGTTACGTTGATTTTTTTTCTCTCAGCTTTATTATGCTTCATTCAAAGATATTCGAAATTCAGGTGTTAGAGCAAATATCGGCAAGTGAAGTGGATGAATTTTTTGCGAAAGATGCTGCATCTCGCATTGTCGAGAAAGAATTTCCCACTTATATGAACACGTCATCACCTCTAGCATCCGATTCTGATTCAGCAATTACAGGTGTGGTCATTTTATAAGACAACTCAATAATAGCATGAATCACATCACGAAAATATATCACATCATATGAGGCTACTGTTAGCTTATCAGTCGTTTGATATGATAAAAGCCTGATAGGAGCTTTATACTTATAGTGAAGAAATAAAGAAATGGATGAGAAGCTAAGAAATCAAGATTCTTTTTTTAAATTTTATTTTACTTGCTGGGAATGTGGTAGTGGCGATCGTAGACAATTGCCGGAAAAGCCATTCTACGA
Organism: Toxascaris leonina; assembly: GCA_022844705.1. Lineage (NCBI taxonomy): Eukaryota > Metazoa > Nematoda > Chromadorea > Rhabditida > Ascarididae > Toxascaris > Toxascaris leonina. The sequence goes on from JAARMF010002885.1 coordinate 10,788, forward strand.
TCGTCACTAAATGCCTTTATTCTTATAAGTGATCGATAGGTCGTTGAGTGGTAATTTCTTTGGTGGCAATTTTGAGAGTTTGATTTTGAAATGATTTTGAGAATTTTCGACGAAATTTTTGAGGAAAAATTTGTATTTTTGCTGATGAAAACATTTTACGAAAGCAATCGATTGCGCAAATAAAAGCACTAGACCATGCAAATAGAGATAACGAAAAAAGACCCAACGTGTATATAGCTCACTATTTATGGCGTCATAAAACTACTCATAGAAAAAAGAGAATGTGTTTAGAAATAAAAATGTTCGCCTTGATAACAGTTCTATTTTTCATATTGAACTGGTAATTTCTGAATTTATGCACTGAATATCTCTCAGGATAACTTTATGTCTCCCCATATGGATCACCCATTGGTTTATTCATTTTTACCGTCCATCTTTGTGGATATTGAGGTGAAAATAACAATCAGATCACATTATTATGGCAGTGACAATTCATATTTCATGATCAATGATTCATCTCAAACATCAGTATTCTTAAGAGCTTAATTTCGATCGTCTTCCATTAATCAATTCTAATTCGCTCAGCAAAAACGCTGACAAGTACAGTTGAAATAAGGCAAGATAAAAGGCACTGCTTATTAAAATTGACGTTGGTTATTCCATTCTTCTTTCCTGTTGATATGTTAGCTGATGAAATTTCAGATCGAACAGTTAGCGAGTGTCACTCTATGTCACCCACATCTCTGGAACATGCCGATTATGACAATGGAGAGGAATCTTATGAAAGAGCCAATAATATTTCTTTGGGATGTCAGGTGAGTGCACTGATCTCATAGCGTAATCACTGGTTCTGGACGGGTAAAATTTGGGATGAATGAAAGCCATAAATATTCTCACTTTCTACCAGTCCATTTTTTCAAAAAACGCATGAGACATAAGAAAAATCGCATTTGTACTGAAGGCGTTCAGCAAAACGGCTAAAACTTTTGCAGAATTCGAACCCTAATTTGCGAAATTCGGATGCGACTATTGATTCTGAAAACGTGATACGATAGAAACGAAAAATTTTTGACTGCTTTCTTCAATGTGGAAAATCCAAATGAACAATTCGACAATTTGCCCATAAACCAAACTATGAAAATCTGTCAGAGAGTTCTAAATTCTAAGAAACACTCTACGTGAATTTATTCATTATTCATAATTGTTTTTTTCTAATTTCTTTCAGAACGACGATGACAATTCAACGTCCACCTCATGTTTATTGCCTTCATTGCAAAATTCTTCCGCATCTATCAATGTGTTATCGATAAGAGATAATGAAGAGATCGATTTTATCACACAACTCCCATCGCACATTAAAAATAAGGTATTCGAAGTGTTTCTTAAGTCATTATTTGCACTGCTTTTCGAGAGATTTCAGAACAAATGCCAAATTTACTCAACCTTTGAATTGATGAGTCATTAACTGTGAAAAGAGTAAGTGAATATGAATGATTAATAAAACACTTAAATAATGGCCACTTAAATTGTTTTAAATAAAAATATGGTAATAAATGAACATACTATAATAATAATTAAAAAACAAAAAGCTGTGATTGAATCGATGAGTGCTTTCAGGTTTACTTCCCTCCAAGTGCGATCAATCCAAAAGAATTTTGTCGACGTGTGAGGAAAAGTAATTCGGAATTACAAAGTCGTCGTATTCATCGATGCAATTTTGCAGGTAACTACTATACAACTATTGAATACCATAATCGAATTATTCTTTTTTATTGCTTCAACTCTTTATTCGCATGAAAATCTCTTAGAAAAATATTCTGGAGCATTTATCACTTGAATGTGATTGTTGTGATTGTTATCCAGGTAGTTTAGGATACTTTGAGTCCTTCAGGGAAGCTTCAACGTTCCGAAGTCCATGGACCCTCAGTCTCATAAATAATATTATCCATGGATCCTCAGTCTGATCGCCAACTGTGAAAATAGCGTTTAAATGTCAACTGCAATAGAACAAATTTGTGACGACGGTTTTGTTTTGCTAAGAAAATCGCTCAACTGATAAAAGTTTTCTGAAAACCAAGAATTGCTCTCTCATATGAATTCACTTCTTATCTATCCTTATCCCACTTCAAAGAGAATCGAAAAGAATCAATATGACTAAATGCTGCAAAATATTTGATGTTTTTTTAATTATAGGATGTAGCAAAGTGTATACGAAGAAATCACATCTAAAGGCACATCAACGAGTCCACACAGGTGAGCCGTTACGAATACAATCCCACCAACAAAGAAATTCATCGCTTACTAAGAAGGAAATTAGGCAACGTAGGAAAGATTTTGTCGTTCCTGCCAATCCTCCTCCCATCCGCTTACATCCCCCCTTCAACAATGACAGACTAGTAAATTTCGCTCTTTTCTCTGTTCCGTGGATTTTACATGGATTTTTGGATGATCTTCAATTGAATGGATTCGAGTGAATTATTCATAACCGAAGCATTCGATTCATAAAGTTTTTCAAGTCATCTATCCTAAGCCATCAAGAATTCTCAAAAATTCAACAAAATGACGTCATAATATAGAATTCCATTTGATTTGAAATTTTCATTCAAATCGATGAGCTAGGCAGCAAATAGATATTCATAAACAGGAAAAGAAGTGACGTTACTAAGTGAGAAATATTTGATAGCATTTGCAAGTGTCGACCGTTGTTTCGATCGCAATATAGATTTTAGATGTTTTTTTTTTTTTCATTTTAGCACTTAATTGTAAACTTTCCCACCCACGCAATAATCTTCACTAAATCGCCCACATAATAAGCCTATCAACAACTCGATATGATAACACTCTAAACTTTGATCACTTATGCGATAGCAATTCGCTGTTTTTTTTTTCTCGAAGAAATTCCACAAACAATTCAGTTCATCAGTGGAGTCGAATGATATGAGAATAAAAAATAAGGGAATTTATTTGTGAAAATAAAGCGAGACACTTTCATAGCGAATTAGTGATCTTTGTTGGTGTATTTTGTAGTGAAAACGTTGATGAGTTGTGTTGTGTCTATTGATGACTTGATTATTTCTTTCATAAGCGATTGCTATGGTGAAATTTGTTCTTCCTAGCGTTCAGCTCTATCATTCCTCTTGTTCTCGTTCTTCTCCGTCTTGCTTATCAGTGTCGAAATATTGGTAAATAAGGCAAAGAAGAAGGAGAATATATAGTTACTTCTTAGAGAGAGGTAAATGCAGTCGAGCACCACTAAATTTTGGCAAATTGCGCACGAAAAGGAATCTCCGGTGTGATGTTGTATTCCGAGAGAGGTGAGAGGAGCTCGAGGACTGTGGGAGCCCTCTTCCCCGAAAAATGGTTGTGTCAATAAAGAGGACTCATTTGGAGTATTAGCAATATCTGAATAAAGATTGCAAGCTGAAGTTTTGCAAGGAAATGTGATAAAATTTTCAGGTGAAAAGCCATATAGATGTGAATGGCCGAATTGTGGGCTTCGATTTGCAAGGAGTGATGAATTGACACGTCATTATAGAAAACATGCCGATGCGAAACCGTTTCGTTGTGAGTATTGTGGACGTTGTTTTGCTCGTTCGGATCACCTCCAGGTTTGTTATTTTCAATTGAAAGCTCACAGTTATCTAAAATCTTCAATTATTTTATCGCTTCTTCCCCTTGATTAACCTGTCTATCATTTCCCTTAAAAGGTAAAGTTTTTAGTGACTGCATCAATCGACATTGTGGCATGTTAGAATGATTGAAGGCTAAAACATACTTGTTCTGGCTTAAGCAGCATAATGAACTCACCTGCTTCAACCTTTATACTGCCTCTTCAAATGTCATATCTTTGTTCATGCAGTCCACTTCTATGCCTAATGAGAGAATGACATAGATGTAATTAGATAGAAATGACCTCTCTGACTTTCAGACGAGGGTCTGATTCCATTCGAAATTAATGCCGTTATTTGCAGGTACATGCGAGGAAGCATACCTCCAGAAATAGAGTCGAATCACGAACTGCGTGAACAATGAGAATTATATGTACATATGAATTTGAATTGATTAAATACCACGATGGATGCATTTAACTGCCTCTACTATGGTCTACTAATTTAATGTCTATGTTCTGCTCTCCAAAGTTGCACAACTTCGAATATAAGCCATATATCAAAAGCTTTAGGTCTCATATCTGGTGCAGAATAGGCGATAGTGGTGATGTTATTACTGAGACGAACATATCTTTACGCTGAGAATATGGGTATGATTAAAGTATAGTGCTAAAAAATTGTCGAAAAAGTAGATCCTAAGAGGCTGCTGAATTCCATTATGTGTTGATCACTGATTGAGATGCTTATCACTGTCAGTACTGATAACGTCATATCTCATAAAAGTCCATTGTGTCAATTGATGTTTCGTCGTGCTGATAGCATTTAGCAAATAATTTTCTCATTCTCTTCTCTCTTATTTTTCACATGCAATTTTTCTCTCATAATAATTGCGCATTTAATTTCTTTCAGTTTAGAAATTTGCATATATTTTTTTCAGTCTTTTTTCTCCGAAGATCTCAATTTGTTTTGTTCTCTTGGCAATTTGAATTCATTATTGCTGTTGTTTATTTATTTCCATATATTATTCTAGAGTTAAATCTTTATTAATAACTTAATAATTAGTAACTTCCTTATTAAAACATTCCTAGTTGAATGACGTTTCCTCAAAAATAATTCTCCTAAGACATCAAAATCTGAACCCTAAATTCGATGCAACACTCAATTAACATTTAATAAAACAAATCAAAGCATTTTTCTCAAGCTTAATATCGCTTTAGTAGTGTTTATTGCGAAATTCATACGTTGTTTTCTCCGAAACAATTCGATTATGATATTTTGTCATTTCTTTTTCAAAGAAAATAAATTACTGAATGCTCATAAAAATTTTCGGCAAAATTCCATCGAGGAAAAATTCATTTCCGAAGTCTTTAAAAAATGAAATCATATAATTGTTTCTATTTTTTTACGAAATTTTGCGTTATAATTTTATTGTCGTTTTTTGTTTCAATAACTCAGGATGGTATTAGTGAGGATATTCGACAGGATTCACTTATTTCCGTTATTACATTCAATTGCGTTGCTTTTTTCTCATATTGAGTAATAAAATATTGTTGATTATTATTGTCATTTAATTACCAAATATTGATCTAAAAAATTCGACGCAACACATCATCAACACCAAACTGCTGCGCTTTTTAGCTGCTCAACCTTTATACGATTGATATCTTCCCGTCAATTACTATGAATGAAGTGACGCTGCTCAGCTCCGTCCCATATCGGAAGTTAGCGAACTGATTGGATCACCAAGACTTTACCTAAAAATTGAACACCTTAGCCTCCTGCAGCGAAAGGCACCTACGACTTAGCTGACAGAAATATAGGGGANNNTTTAACTCGTTGATGTCAGAGTGAATTATAGATATCGTGGTCTTTGAAATAGCGCTGTGACCACTAAGTTTGCCCTGAAGAAGCCTACTCAGTTGTAAGCTGATGCAAGCTGGTGCACCTGATGCAGCTGTAAGCTGATGCATCTTATCAATCAACAATCTGTATCAAGCATGCACCATCTCTGATGTTACATGAATAGCGCCGCCGCTTGATTCTACATGGAAGACCACTACAAAAATATATGGGAAAAAGGATTATCCTATAGCATAGTATTATGGTCGCCTAGCTTGTGTACATCCATCAGTATCTGAGCATTTTTGAGATGACTTCAAAATAGCTACTTTGCAGGTATATAACTTGCCCAAGTGGGCAAGTAAATAAACTCGTAACTCCTTTCTCTTTAGCCGCTTTGAAATCTTTGCATTTAGCCTCCTAACTCATGACTCGTCCACTAGCCATTTCCAGTGGCTTTTGCACATTATGTCATGACGCATCTTACGGCCCTCTTCTCGATGCGATCGTTCGGTGGATATGCATTCTGATCCGACAGCTATCAATCAATAAATTCGTGTATGAGTGCTTGTCCAACTCTGGAGTGATAAAGAAAATCACAGCATTTTAGCATTGGATTCCTATAAATAAATCTTGTATGTCGATGCACGATTAAACCCGGAGCCACGAAGCTTCACCAATTTCACGACTCAGACGAAGGTACTTCATTCCCGCAGGCATCGACGATGCTTGGTATCAGCGTTCGTCATGTCTTTTGCTGGAAGTGAGCAGTTCATTCATCAGTGAGGCTACTCCTAAGAAGCCGTGTACTTCAAAATCGTGTGTGGTATCCTGAGAATCTGTCTCTGATAATTGTATATGTGATCTCGAAATGAATCTGATAGGTTTGCGATCGTGCGTCGCCCACTCCGACGACTTAACCATATGCAAAATAGATGCCATCCGTCATTATCGTTTTTGACCTACCCAGTTGGAGTGACCTGACCAATGATTGTTCCAATATTTAACCCTCTTCTTATAATTTAAGTCCTCAGCTCTTTGAGGTACATGTCCATATAAGCTGTTTATTGTTTAAATGATCAAGCCATTTTTCGTTCTACTTTATTCATTATTAATTAGTGCCGTCCAACAGATTTTTTACAAATAGAACTGTTTCCCCTTCTGAAACAGACCTTTCAAGGAGCGTTGAATGCATTGCTCCTACCTGTCTCTCNAGGTGCATTGAATGCGTTGCTCCTACCTGTCTCTCTCCATTAGCTCATTACTACATATTGAATTAACCTCTGACCGATAAAACTATGAACTCTGTGGCAATAAAATTTACATATTTATTTAAAACTTCATCGAACGACTAGATCGCTCTCTCAGAAAACAAATTTACATCCTTAATCAGGTGGCAATCCATCGTTGACTGACTTAACTTCCGCTCATTTTCGATGAGTTACTATCGAACACAACGAAAATTCAACTTCACAGCTTCACTATAAACAAGTGAAGCTTATTAAGCCATCGAACGAAGTGCATTTAAATATTTCCGCGTATCGTCAAGAAATTTTTCACTTTGCATTTGTTTGTAATGGGCATGCCTCTTCACACAAACGAGTGCCTGAAATTATAATTGTTATATGGCCGATTTGTATCTAAAGAAAAATTCAATAAGATTTGTCTTCAACGGCGAATTCGTCCTCAATCTTATGGCAATCGCAGAAATTCAACGCTGATTTAGCAAATTCCTTTTCGATGAAATAACACAAAACGCTTTAAAGTTGATGTTATTCTAAAAACGCATTACGATAAAATTTTGAATTGTTCTGCTTGCCTATCGCAAATAAGGTGACGCAAAGCTTAGCGCAGTCTTCGATTTTGGTCTTTCGACCGATTTTATCAAAAGTGCTTCTTTCATTGCTTTAAATCCCTAGCACATTGTAAAGATAGCCAATACGAAATGATGGAATCTAGCAATACCACACAGCAGACCAATTAATGTTTTTATCCCTCAGTAATAAATAAGAAAATGATTTATAAGCGTAAGAGGTGACCCTGTTAGGCGGACAGTGATTTCAGGTCAACTTAATTACGCAAAAACTAACAGTCGTTGCTGATATCTTTCACAGCGACCCGTAGTTTTGCCAGCCAGCTTCAGCTATTCATGAATCGCCGAATTTTCACTCCAACAGGCTAATTGATGAGTACCAATTTGGACATTTAGACAAAATTGCTCAACCATGATTTCGAATAAATATCAACTATCATGGAACCAGAACCATTCTTCTAACAAAATAACCCAATTTAACAAGTTAAATATAGATCGCGTCGCTTCCTGAAATATTTACTGAAAAAGGAGTACCTTATTGAATTTCCCAGGTACATCATAAAATTTGCAGCCTTCAAACAGCTCTTCGAAAGCCTTCTTCACCTGAAATATTAGTTGCAGCCTTATTTCTTTGCCCTCATTTATTTATTTTATGGCACACACCTGCACAGAGGTCAGGTATTTAAAAAAACAATTCTTTCCAAGCTGATATCATAACCGCTTTTGCAAGAATTTGCGTTCATTTAGCAAAATTTGCATTTCCCATATATACCTTCTCAATGAAATGTTATCGATGAAGTTCATCATTTTTATAGTCACTTTATGGTTCGAATTTGCACTTTGCTTATCCCTTCACTCGCTACTTTCCAGCTTCGGATTCTTCAATCTTAGCATCCTGCTCATGCGCCGCTCATATTCGCCTCATGATGTGGAGCGCACATCAACGTCTCAACTATAGTGAAAAATATGTATCAAATAATAAGCAGTCATGAAGTCTGGTAGCTCAGCCAGAAAGCTCTCGCCTGGTAAGCGGAAACACTCGGTTTCGACTCCTGGCTGAGTTCCCAACGGATCGCTAGAGGGCTGATCACCAGGTGTTCCAAAAACTAGTCACAAGAGCTATGCGTGGGCATGGATGTGAAATGCATCGGTAGGGGAATCGACGAAACCCCAGCCATTTTCGTATATTGGTGCTTTGTAATAAGCAGTCATTCATCGCCCTTCTACCTTCTCTTCTCCGTTAAATACTATAACTTGGCGGTTGTTGTACAAATTATCGACGACATTAAAATATAAGAAACTAAACGACAATTACATCTATATGTTCATTGCTCAACAATATTATTGTAGTAAATGCTTTAATTTACTCAAAAAAATGTAAGTATTTAAGTACCGTTTCAACCGACGTGCCTTCCACTCCTAGAGCTAGTTGATTGATCAACAAAATACCTGTAATTATCGGCTTTATTATATCAAATGAAATTCCCTCTGAAGAAAATCTTAATGAACATCAAGAGATATTTCTCGGAACTTCGTATGGAAAAGATCTGAAAAAAATTACAGTTATAATTCATTGCATATTCGACTTTATTTAATATGGTAGATTATCACTCTGTTATTATCAAATGTCGGATAGGGTAGAGTATGTTATTTTGATTTATTAGACACTTTCAAAGAAAATAAAGACTAAAGAATTTTTAAATTTGCAGTTGAAAGTGCACACAAATTTTTTTATGTACTTCAGGAATACAACCTTAGGCAGATCCGACTTAAATGCGTGTTATTTTTCAAGACTCGTGATTGCCAACATCTCGAAGAATATTTCATGAGTAATCGAATATATTTCTACTAAATAGGTATTGATGATGAATTAACCAAGTTATTGCATCACACCTAGTGATCACATATTTGTCACCACTGAAATCCTCTATATATTATTCTTCAATCATCGTACCTGTTCATTGGAATATATGCAAAGCTCTCATTCCATTTTTCCAAAATTGCATTCCTCACCTTCACAAAGCGTTAAAAGACCGCCGATGTTACCCAGAATTCTCTTCACATATGCTTCATCTTAGTTGCCTACATTTTTTTTTCAGAATTTGTGGGCATCTCTAAATCAAATTCTCATCCTTACAGGCTCTTCACCTGAACACAAACAATATTTATTAGATTCTTCTAAGGTGAGTACCACTGCACTTCATCGTTCAAAAAGTTAGTCATAGCGATATCGAATCCAATGGAATATCATAATTATTATTAATAGAAGAGTATTTTTCGACTGTTCCATTTACATCGATAAATCAGAGCATTATGCAACTAAAACGATAAACGATAGGAATATAATCGGATAACGGCCCGACACTAACCTTCCTTTGTTAACGTTTGAAGCATCGATTTAATAACATTCGGTTGCATAAATGCTTCAACGGGGCATAGCGCAACTCCTAGTGAATTTCTACAAGCATCCAAGAGAATTATATCGAATTTTTCACCTGCAAGTTCATATCCGCTAGCAGAAAATTGATGTTCTACTCTCAAATCTAATATGTGAGATTTTGCTGTCCTATCCTGCTGAACATCAACGACGAATATTTTTCTGGATTATTGTCGGAAAAATATGCTAAATGGCGAGTTACAGAGGTGCAACAGCGGTCAATAATTTGTGGAACTCTAGAAGCGAATTGGCTAAGGAGAGAAATTCGACGATCACTCAGAAAATCTCTTTCGTTTATATCGAGGCAGCTAACTCTGGAAACGGTAAACGATGTCGCTGAAAGCTGGGCCTTGATTATGTGCAGTTCAAATATGTTGCCTCTAAATGAGTGGTAACTACCTGCGCTCACCTGTGTGATTACAGCGAGGCACTATTCCGACTGAGATAGATGGAATGAACGTAAGAAATGGCGCTCTTAAAGTGCCGGAAGTTGGAAAAATCGGTAAATTGGGANNNTCGGTAAATTGGGATTTTTTTATTCTTCTCAATATTCAAACCTTTTCGAACACATTCGCTTAGAAAGTGAACACCATCATCAACCACACAATGTTGTCGTTCGTCTTCGATATAACCGAAATATTTCTTCGCTACTTCAACCATTGCAGCATCGATTTCAACCGTAGTCAAGTTTACCTAAGATAATGAAACTTGAGTAATCTATACTACTTCCGGACACATATTAATTGTTAAGATTTGATGTTAGCACAGACATTGTAANTGGACACATATTAATTGTTAAGATTATTTGATGTTAGCACAGACATTGTAATTTGGGTCGTATGAACGGGAAATGGTGTAATTGCTACCAAAATGTTGGGCTATCGAAATGGTGTACTACCAAGATGGTGTAAACCTTGTGGTCCAAATAACTGCAACCATCACAACACTGTAAACCCATAAAATATTTTGTTTCACACATACATTTTCGGTAGTATATCGAAGAAAGAGATTAGCGGTTGCTCCACCAAGTCCAATACTCAGCATTTGTATTGTCGTTCTTGCGGGATTCAGTGTTCCAAGTGAGTATCCAACAGCGAATAATATTCGAAGATAATCAGCATCCAAATAGTTATAATCTATTTGCCAATTGCTTGTATTGATTGTTGCGGGTAGTGCTTAAATTATGGCAAATTACGGTAGCCATTACGGTTAATTATTGTAACGTTTGCAAAAGTGATCGGCATTTGGTGCAAATGTGGTCGACCAATACTCCTCCCTCCCNCCCACCCACCACCAAATTTCTCGATGATGCACACCTAGTGATCGCGATCCACAATTGTCGGAAACGCGCGCTCACATCTATGCATACACCCTCAACAGATATACGTACATTGTGCACGCCCACGCCACTGCTATAGACGGAGTCATACGAACGCACAGACGCCCAAACAAACACGCAGACTGTACGTGTCAATTACTCCCATCAAAAATAATGCAATAAAATAGACGCCTCACGTTTTGGAATAACTAATCGAGAATGCGAAACAACGACGCCTGGAGCCTCCTCCGCCAGAAGTTTCCTAACGACAACGATTCTGAAATTGCTTCAGAAATTCAATTCTGCAGATCTGAGGTTTCCAAGTGACTGGCAATTTCCACGAGCACAAGGCGTATATGCGATCGCAAATTGGCAAGCAGCATGATCGATGAAGAGAACAGCATGCCAGGAAGGATATCAGGGAAGTTATCACAGCATTTACAGGTGATAGATCCTGAAGATATAAATATCCTCAAAAATTTACGAAAAATGAGTAACACACGATTTCAACTCAATTAGTACTGGGAGGATATTATTTCTCTCTACGATAGTAGAAGTAAAAATATTTTTTAAATAGCGTGAGTTAGGTGGATCTCAGATTAAAAGTACGATCGCTGATAAAACCGTACCTATTTTGGTGATCACGAGTCACTCGATCGACGATTTTCAATAGATTTTCATTTGCTTTATAGGAACCAACTAAATATTCGGTCCCAACTTTGAGTTGTTCATGTTTTGCTTTCCTTTTTCCGGTGGAGGATTTCATTGTCGATTGTGGCTTATGCGGTGAACTGTTGGGCGCTTCCTTCTGTCGATTTGGGTCTGTCTGTGGAGGCGATTTTGTTATTTGGCTGTATAACTGCAAATGATTTGTTCGACAGACTACTGCTGCAGAGACTTTATTGACATCTTCCTCTTGCCAACACCAAACCATTCACTATGCGTTCTGAAATTTACTGAGTGGCGCCGAACAAAGAGGAGCGGAATAGTGAGGTGGACCACCCCTACTACTCTTTGCTGCGTGATGAGGAAAACTCATCTCTTAACAAATAAATAGACGTCAGATCTGCAAAGACAATGTGACACTCAATATTTCAAAAAAAAAATCCCGGAATTTTTGGAATTCCAGAAAAAAGACCAGAAAGGAAAAAAAACCGACGGCGAGTTGAAATTATATTTAAAGGAAATTTGTTTAAAGGATATCTCATGTTTCTCTTTGTCACCACATTTTCTTTGTCACCTTTCCATACGTTACTCTGATTATCCTATTTTCTGTTTTTTCAAATGGTTTTAGCCGAAATTCACGAAAACACATATTGATGATTATGATGCAGAAAGGCTAGCGAATCAACTGAGTGCGACGGATTCAGTCTGCCTGAAAGTTCAAATTTCTTTTGCCCGAGTGGATTTATCGGCCTCTAACGAGAGTCAAAAATGGGGAAAGAGTGGAGGGATTCTGGAGATGGGGAAATCCTCGAATATGTCATATATCAGACATATACCAGACAGTCCTTTATCATTTTTCAAACATCCGTTTAAATATTCGACTTAGCACATCCTATGCCGCTCTCACCATTCTCTGACACGTTTTCTCATCCGATTTGTTATTTCCTTAGTTCAAGCTAAAAGGATAGTAAAGACTCTCATCCATTTCAGCACAAAAGCTAAAATGATAAATACACCATGCTGAATTATCTGATCAAATGCCAATCTATTTGGTCAATGAAATTATTCACTAAAAATTATAATAATAATTTTAGCTCTCAAGGAAAACAAATATTATCGAGCCGAGGCGATTATATGTCTGAATTATTGTAATAATTAAAAATTACCAATATGGACAAAACCACAGCAGAGACGGCCAATATTATGGTGAAGAGAGTGAGATTCATCGATACACATCCTCCATCTCCTTCTGGCAGAAACGAATCGAAATTATTTTGGAGATTTATTGAGTTTACTTTTATCAGTTACCAATGAGCGA
>JAARMF010002886.1:2457-23785 GCA_022844705.1 Toxascaris leonina
CCCCCCCCCCCCCCCCTCTTCCTTCCCTTCCAATATAATGCTGTGAAGTGTTGCTGTTCAACGAGGAACCACTGCTGTACCTTTTTCTTCTTGACATTAGCTTCGAGGCGCCCTCACGAAGTTTCTTCTCAGCGGCGTCTTCTGGCGGAGGATCTCCCTACAGCAAGTTGTCTCCCCCGACTCAGAGCAGGCCACGACGCCATTATCGGCTGCGCTTCCTTTTCGGCGTAAGCAGGTGTGAGGTGAAACGAAAATTGCACAAAAAGGACATCATGGGGAAGGCATAACAGTATCCCTGCAACGGGTATATAGGCTTTGTTGCAGCCAACTTGTCGCCATTTTCTTTTCAGCGGGCTTCGTTCTGCTCATCTCAGACATCGAGCGAAAAGCTTTACATAGTTCTAGCTGGCACAAATGTCTTCGTCCGTTGCATTTTCGCATGAAATGGCCCATTCTGCGATATTTGTTGGCATCTTCGGTGTATTTCCATTGCTATAACTGATTTCATTTCATTGAGGTCGCTGCGCATAAATATAGTGTCGTCGTTCGTTGCTCATGTGCGTTTTGTCGCATAGGCCACCTTCAGGTTTTAGCTGGGGAATTTGGATGAGATGTTGCAGGCGATGGAAGTCAGCTCGCGACCAGTGGATTCAGAAGCTATCTCACCTAATATGTTGCATTCACTATCCTATAAATGCCCGTCATCGACAACGAAAATTTTCAAGGACGAATGCATGTGGTGCTTCAACACTCCACTACATCCAGGTTAATTCTTCAAGAACCTGATTAAGGGTTGAAGAATAGTGGTGCGTTTCAAGTCTTGTGATGTTTTCTTCAACATAAGGGGTTTTCAGCCATAGGGGGTATCCGTCTTAAACTGTAGAGGTACGATTAGAGGTGCTAGTTGCTCTGAGTTGCTTGAGACAAGACTATTTTCGTTCCTGAGGTTCTGCTAGACTACGGCTACAGTTGTGCATACAAGAACTTCGTTTTCCTAATCTTGTGGTAAAAGGCAGCGGGTATTTTTTCTCCCGATAGTTTCCAACGATTATCTTGTAGCCTTGTGTCACTGCTGTATGTCCGCATTTATAAAGTGTTGCGACTTTGTACGTAAACACGTTATGGTTTCATCTTCGCGCGTGTATGTTCGTGCAGTAGTCTTGTATCGCGAACTGTTGAAGCTGTGGCGACCGTAAGGTCAGTATTCGGTGTGATGCAGATTTTAGGGCGATATAGACCCTGACCGGCTCACTTGACAACTTCCTCAATGCTTGCTTTACATATGATTTGTGTACAAAATTTTAGTCGCGCATTCCGTCGAATCGCCATCGAAAGAGTTTCGATTATTGATTTTTTGCAATCAGTCGATCAACGGGAAAGCCCATCGTCATGCGTTTCCTTTTTTTGAGCCTTGAAGGAACCTGCCCTGACACATTCGAACGCAGGAGTTCATATCATTACCATTGTGGAGTGTCTTTGGTGACCTATACAAGTTACTTAGCGTTGCTTCAAGCACCAGCTTTCAAAGTTTAGGTTCTTGAGGGCTTAGGCTCAATAAACAGTTCTTGGCTTAGTGGTTCATTGCCCAGCAGCAGTGGTTTGTTGTTGTGAAACGTTTAGCCACTGCTGATGTATATGTTTTGTGTACGGCCTTACTGAAGCCTCAGTGATCTTATACGTATGTTTTTGGATTAGACAGTAGTGCTTACAGGTGGTTTGTTCGTTTGTCTGAGCACGTTTGCTGGGTTCTGCCCCAAGCACATTGTAGAACATTGTGAAAGAATTGGACAGAGGGCGCTGCTGCATATCCAGCAGACGAAGATTGAACAACCAGAAAGCGAAGGACCACAGGACAAGATTACCAAGGTGAGCATCTTTCGTTTCATTCATTGAAGACATTTTGTGATCGAGCTCCTTCTGCTTCGAAGCTCACTACTCATGCAGCACTTTATGGTATACACCATTTGATGCCTCCTTCCTTCGCGATGGTATATTTCTTTTTCAAACTTCTAAATCTGAGCATGCTGGGCCGAGGACGTTTTTCAATAGTTTGCAACTGCGGATACGCTTCCTCTTCTTCATCGCCGTATGAGAAGTTTTGGCTGCTTACTGGTCAGGACTTGTTGCGGCGTGGCGCTTGAGCAGTTTAACTAGGCGGTGTTGTCCATATCTCATCAGAAATGTTAGACTGGGACTAAGACTCACAAAAGCGCTCTTCATCTGATCCCTTGGGCCAAGTGATCCAGATGGTGGAAGGTACACGTCATGGCCCCCTAGCCAGTGGATGACGTGCCTTTCTTAGGCTACAATCGCATGAAGGGTCGTGGAGCTGCTTACTGAAGCAAAAACAACACGCTGACCATCGGCTTCAGAGGTTCTAGGGTAAGGTGAGTGGTCACACCGTCTACAGAAGTATGTACACTTCCCCTAAAATAATTGAAGTTCCACTGAGGAGTCAGCGTAATTCGTAGCCCAAAACTTTAGTCAGAGTTTTGCGAAGTTTGAAGTGCATAGAATTTGCTAAGAATAATTGAAGTGTGAGGTGTTTACAGTAATTCTGCTGCTTTGCTGGCACATTGCAACGTATTAGGGAGCTTGTTTCCATTGGCATTCATTCCTGCTACACCTTTTACAAGCAGAACTCTCGAAAGTCGCGTTCGTCTATCTCCTTTTCTTTCTCATATTTTAGTTCTGCATCGCCACGTCAGTCATAGGCTAAAACAGATTGGAGTTCATGTAGTCTGTGCCTCCCACATTGGCGTTTCAACGATTTCTAAGAGAATGTAACAAACTAGATTGTTTAGAGATAACAGCATCTCTTGCCCATTGTTCCCGATTGTACTGAGCTCTTTGTACCAATTTTCATCAAGTTTTCTAGCGATCGTGTCCCCGAACGGTTTTAACTGCAAAGAGACATCGGCCTAATGCTTCATAAGTTCTTTGAGAAAGCCATACGTTCCTCTTTTCTGTGCAGAAGGTTGGAGTAGTTAGTCTTCTTTCTGAAAACGGAATCGAATCGGTGGTTGTCACGACTTCAATCGAAACAATCGTAGTCCATCTTTACTTTGGTACTTCGAACAGTTGTGATTTCATCGATTGCGTCGTTCCTTCCATCGATGCAGCTGGCAAGCTGATTGCTGTGGGTGGCAGTACATCGCCTGATGGCCAGCCTGCTGGCGAGGTAGGTTTTGGTTGTTTGGAGTCTTTTTCTCTTCGTCTTTCCTCTTCCACGAAGTACCCACAGGCAGTGGGGGCTGCGGTCTTTTTGGTGGACACGGAACTGTCAGTGGGTACCGTGATCATTCTTTAAGTGTTTCTTGCCAATCTTAGCCATATTGTGCTGGATCTCGTCGTTAGACTGTCCGCGGCTGCTTATTCGGTATATGGACAACTAGCCGTCGTGCTGACATCTGTTCCTCCATCGGCAACATGGGGATGTGCCAGATGGCTCCTTCCTAGCTGAGCACACTGGATATCGTAGCCCATCACTTACCCCCTTTTATGACCGTTTAGGCTTTCTTGTGTGCTGATATTCTTTGATTTCACTGTTCTCGGGGACGTGCGGCGTTAACTTGATGGCAGAAATATGTCGAGAAAAAATCCTAAAGAGAGGGATTGCTAATGTTTGAGAAGTTGTAAAGCCTCACTTTTTGAAGTTCTGACTGTCAATTCTTCATGATATTCACCGGAGTGGTCGCAGATTTTGCGGCATCAGGAATTATCGTGGAAGATGACCATTGTTTTTCTCATCCGTATGATTTGCCATTACACCGTGCAAGGTCTAATGAGATTCAGAGAATCCATAGCCATATCCTCTTCGTCCCTCATCTCAAGAAATCGGCTCTAATAACTGATAGCTTGGAGAGTTTTCCAGCTAGTAATATTGAGAATAGCGTTCCAAAAAATGTGTGGGCTCTGAGAAGTTGATGCGATGTTTATATTAATCCGATCGGAAATGCTTCACTTGTCGCCGAACTTCGCGGAAGAGGTTGCTGGACCTGGCGTTACTGACTTTGACCTTTCTGGAAAATCATAATGTTTGGCAGCATCATTGGGGACGGTTTACTTCTTGCAGATCACTAAAGAGCGTTCCCTGTCGATGCAGCTCCTCTGTGAAATTGATATGCTTTGCGCAGCAGTGCACTTTCTTGTTTGTTCATTTGCCGGGAGGTTTTTCGTTTGTGTTGAAGTTTCGTTAGTGAATTTAATCTTCGTTGAGGTTTTCCAATGATTTTTGGTCTTTTCAGCAAAGCACTGAGTCTACTCAAATTTTTGTTCCAGAAATTTTACGCGAAAAGGACTGCAAAAAAGAGTGACGGTTGAGAAGCGTTAAGGTCTATTCCATTTTAACGTTAAAATACGAAAGGAAAGCGAATATTTTCAGTTGGCCATCGATGTGGATGGAGGCTTCCATTCCATGCCGAAAACCGAAACCGTCACCGACTATTCATTTACGATTTTCCCCACACTTCAATCCGCAATCCCACTTGACAAGTCAGTTTCCGTTGTTTTCTGATTCGCAACTCAATTTCTGCGAGCAGATTGCTTTCATAAATTTCACTGTACCCTGTTTACGTCCTCCCACTTCCGAAACATCGTTATTTTCGATTTTTATGACTTTTGAAATGAAACTTAATGTTGAGTGTTGACCTTTCGTCTGTCGATGAACTCATTTCGAAGACCCCGCTGTTTGTGTTGATTAAATACCAACCTAAGAAAGAATCGGAGTAATATGCCGTGCTGCACATTATCCCTCCATCTGCACTTTTCAAAGTTTTTCAATGCTTTGCCTGCCCTGATATGCACAACATCTGCAGGATGCTTATCCATACTTTTTTGGGCTCATATTCCAATGGAAGGCTGTTATCTTCTAGCCGCTGTATTTTTACACTTCCTGCGGCTTTTTCGATGTTGAAGCTGTCCGAGTTTCATAATTGGCGGTGTTTTTTGCATCCGTTATCTTAGGTTCATAGTAATATCACAAACCATGTGGTATTTCTTCTGCCGTGTTAAAAGATCGAATACCAGGTCATGAGAGAGGTGATTTTTACATTCGATTACCGGTCATTCCTCGAAAGGTTTAGATCGTACCAAAGTACACAAACGATGGCTTTGACACCTGAGAATGTTGGAAACCACGTTCTGGAAAACCGTTTCTCAGAGGGATGGTTTTTACGGTTTCTCGGGGAACAGTTTTTGGGTACTCAGATTGTCACCTGCTTTCGCAGACGAGTTTTTCGAGCGTACTGGTTTTTGAACAAATACTATGCATTTCGAAAACAGCATCATGGGTTCTTTCTGGGTCAGGGCCAGTCTCAAAGATCCCAAAATCGCCATTAAAATCATTGGGCATGAGGATGCCACTAATGATATTCCTTCTCATGATATCAAGTCAAAGATAAGGTTGCTTTCTAACACGTCACTGGTTAAGAGCTAAAATTGCCACCTTAATTGCTACCTTACTTCGCAAACAAAGTTTCAAGTCATGAGGATCCTTGAATTCATATCGTGGGCAGTTTATTTATGCGAGAGGGGTATTATTAGGATCCATCGCCCGTCGTTCATCAGAACTGTTGGCGTAATCACGCTGAAAAAAATGTTCTTTTAAGAAGTGGTAGTTCTAAGATTACATTGTTCCTGTTCTGTGACCGTGCTCATGCAGTAATAGTTTGTGAGCCTTGTTGCATGAAAGACCCTTCACTTTCCCAGATTTTTTTATATATTAGTGGGTAAATGCGCTATTTAATTATCTTTTTGCATTGTGGCTACGGATTCACCTTGTTGAGCTGGAACAGTCGGTTCTGCATTATCTTTCTTTATGCCTTTGAATTGCTTCCGTTGTTGTCGCAACTTAAATTAAGACGTTGTGATACCTCATTTTCCATTCCTCTTCTGTTCGAAAAATTGCCGATCGACAGCTTGACTCAGTTCATCTTCCATCTTTGCATTTAGAGTCAATGCTATTCGAATGTGATTTTATATGAAATGAGGGAAGTATGATTGCAGGCTGAGTGGCGATGTGCTCGATGCGTGTACAAAAGTGGTGGCGAGTGAGAGTGCACAGAGGGCAGAGCAACTACAAACGGGTACTAGTGGATGGGATGGGGAGGCAAAGATACCCACTAAGCACGCTGACCTCCCGCAGGTTCGTTCTTCCTCGCAGTCTTTGATTATTCCATCTAATACAATAGTTTTTTTTCTTTCGAAAGAGAATACTTTGCTGTTCATGCAGTGTATTTGCAATGAATGAAAAGATGCAAACAACACCACATCTCATCTCACCGAATTTATTGTAGTTCAGATAAGTAACTTCCAAGTTGGGAAATTGGATGTGTCAAAAAGTGGCGGAAATAGCATGCGCCGTGAAAAAGAATAAATTTCAGGCTCTTGGAGAACTAGCGCTTGGTAAAAATTTTAGACTTCAGAATGTCGCGTTGAAATTCGCTCAAAATTAGTAAAAGGAGAGGGGCGAAGAAGGGCGTTCGTACGCGTGAACTGAACGATGAAATGTAGTCGAAATTCCTAGTGAATGTCTGATCTCACCACTAACATATGTGAATTGTTTATGAATATCTCTATAAGCACCAGGACGTGTGATTGCACAGGTGTTCTGGGCGAATGCAGTATTTATTAGATCCGTCGACGAGGGAAGTTGCATTTTTCTGCACTGAGCACACTCGCGACCACTTTGTTTGCTCGATAAGGAAAAGGGGAGAGGGAAGGAATAAGGAAACACGTCAGGTATGTAATATGAGAGGTGCAAAGGCCATCAGAATTTGCATAACACAAGCTACAGGAAGTGGGCTAGAAATTTTCAAGAATGAAGCGTGTATGAAAATCTAGTTCGGCTGACATGCAGGATATTCTGTAACTGTGCAAGTTCTCGATAAGTGAGTACCGCCGTTCATATGTAGACCGTACTTGATTGCGCTTCACCCATCTCTTCTGTAGCAGCCCGATACCATACTTACTTCCTTCCTAGCACCCGTCGTGCAGCAGTCTGAGGACCAGTCTTCGATTGATTCGTCGAACCTTGAACACAGATCATGTTATGCTAATGCAGTCCTCCTGTTGACAAGTTCCTTGTGGCACCAACGACACGTTTTAAGTTCGATATCGAAAGGATTTCAATAATAGTTGTTGTGGCAATTTTCTAGCTGGATAATAGAGTGAAGGTGCCTCGATCGGGTTGGAAATGTCAGACTGAAGGATGTGAACTGACCGAAAATCTGTGGTTGAATCTGACAGACGGCGCGATCAAATGCGGTCGTTCGCAGTACATCCAGGAGGGCGTGTTGAGCAAGGGCAACAATCATATGCGACAGCACTATGATGAGTTCGTTCTTCGCACTAAGATGCATTATTGTTCAATTCTTTTTTACTGTGTTGTCTTCTACTAAGACTGGTTTTTTTTCCTCGGTTTTTGATGATAGGTACACGTTTTTCTAACAACGACAGGGATCTTACACAAGGTTTTATAATCACAAAGGTGCACACGTAGAGGCGAAATTTGGCTGTCACTTGAAATACGGGGAGTATCTGGATAGAGCGTTCAAAAGATTGAAATATTTATTACTTTGATGTCTACTGAACTTTGATTTCAACTCACCGGAAGGGGGAGGCGTGTAAAATCTGTTTGAACTGAATGCAAGCGGAATGATGGATAGCAGAACAGCCAATGGAAGTAACATCTAGAACGAAGAAAGGTAGACCATCCGCTAAGCGTTCAAACGAACGGGTATCCAACATATTGAGACTCACTAAGCAGAAGCAGCTACACTGAGGATCGAAACGTTCCAACTGAAGTTTGAAAGATGAAGGAGTGCGTGTTTAGAGCGGTATCATCAAGGAAAAGATCCCATTTAGAACGCGAACATGTTTGTGGGGATACACTTTTTACCGTGCTACGTCGACTACGGAAGGAAGCAAACTGAAACATTTTTGAGTATGCAGATCGGAAGCCGTCCACAGCTTTACAGCAGAGAGTCAAATGCAGTTTGAGTCAGTGATATTTCAGTTGTTTCAGATCGAAGGTCTTAAATATGAGTAGTGCGAGTTCATTAGGACGAACAACTGTAAATTTTGCGAGAAGCGATACGAGTGAAGCGGCAGTCTCTAACTGTTTGCTATCAGAAACCAAATAAGGCAACCACAAAGGAACAAAGTGTCCTGAAGTGGATCGGCAGTGAGTTGCGAAGGGTTTTCGACAGCAGAACGTAGAGAATAGAATTTCCAGTCCCCGATAACTTTTCAGTAGTGATGAACACTGCCATCACCAGTGAAGGTCAGGATCAGTCACAGCATCAAGGTCACGGAATCGCTGTTTTAAAGAAAGAATAGCGCAGCCTAGTTTGAGCAAAAAGTCGTGTCTAGAGTTCATGTGAATCACGTGGCATCTTTCACGAAAAAAGTTTGCTCCAACAATTTCGACTATTCGGCGAATGCTAAAGATTCTTTCGTAGACTCAGAATATCTTTAAGGTTTAAGAATATCGTCTACCTCCCAGAATGTTATCGAAACGTTGTTTCTGCGTAAGAAGAACAGGATGGGACTCAGGACATTTCTTTATCGGATTCCATTACGATTTCAATTCAGGGGTAGAGGAATTGTTCCGAATTCTGATTTGGACCGCTTTGATCAAAGGAAAGTGCTTTAGCTTATTTTAATGAAGAATCGCTGATGCCATCGTTCTCTAATTTCAAGAGAAGCTTCTCGTCGCAGGCCGCATCAAAGGCCTTGGCGTAGTTAAAGTACACAATCTCGGTTTGAACTTTCTATCCAATGCAGACAGCCAGTTGCCTCGAAAATATGAAAGTTGCGACGTCGTGGACCAGTCGGAAACGAAAGGAATTTCGTAGGATTCAGAAAATCGTTTCTCCTTGAGTGGTCCGGTTTTGCATCTCCAGTGGTTGCCTCGAAAAATTTGAAAAGTGAGGAGGTTAGACCGATGAGCGATTGTGTTTTACTAAGCGATGGGTGTTTTCCAGGAGGATGAATTCAGCTGTTATTTGATGTTCATGCTCATTTGCTTTTTGAATATTTTTTTGCTTCGGGGCATTAAAATCCATCTATATTTGACAGAAAATGCCTGGGATGGGGTAGCGAAGAAGTACTCTTGAAACACGATAGCCATTTAACACGCATCAGAGCTCGTGTAATGCCATGGGCGTTTCCCGAAAATGGTCTTTACTGGACAACGTCCTGGACAAAGAATGTTTTCTTAGGAATGACGTCGATATCGAGATCTTCGAAGATTGCGTTTCTCGTTTCATTGTTGGCTAAGACCTGATTTTGGCCACCATGAGCAGTAGATTCCCATAGTAGATTCCTCAACTCTGGAAAACGCGACTAATCGCTGGCGTCTCCCGCCGAATCAGCTGCCAGTACCCGTTATATCCAGTGGTTGGAGGACTACTACTGAATTTATTTAGCACTTCTATGTGAAATTTTAGTGCCCTTTCTAATAGTTGTTGTACCGCCATCATATGCTTCTGTGTTGAGACCATTTACGCTAGATACGGACTCATGGCTGACCATACTAGCGACTCGGTCACCTTCGTGAAATCGTCCATGCTCGGCGAGGTCTTCAACATTGGGACCTCAAGCTTGGGTAGTAAACGCTAAGAGCATACGAATCCATATCTCTGTGAAGACGGATAGAACTGTACAAAAACAAAGTGCTCTTTCCTAACACCAACCGTTGCTGTAGCTATACACTTAATAAGTGTACCCTTTTGACAACGAAGGCCGGCGAGAACACATGAGTGGCGATAAAGTCTGTGGGCTTAGTGTTATCCCATGTAATCGTTTGTTCAGAACAAATTCATTTTATCAAACTCATGCGGGCACCTCTCATCCGAGGTAATACGCTACTTGTCATTGATCATTGCGTGAAAGCTCCTAGCGTTTCTGCTTGTCTAACTCATAAGAGAGTAAATTGTTTATGGTAAAACGATTGTTTTAATGTGCCATAACTTATATCAAGCGATGGATAAAGTTTCAGGGCGTTTCTTCTTTTATCTTTGTGAGGCACGAGTGTTCATTTAGCAAGCGTTTGACTGAAACAAACCTGCCACGCTTCACATGTGTGCGGACATATGTCGCACAAGCTTACTGCTCATTAAGGCTACTGTTATGAATTTCTTGTATTCTCTAATACGCGATTTTGCAACAATGCACTGCTTCCCGCCGAACGTTGCTAAAGTCTTCGAGAGACAGCAGGCTGTGTCTACTGTTGTACGTGTGGATTCTATAGGCGTGAGGAAATTGTCGACGTGCTGCATATCGGAAGGCCTCTGGTGGCTCCGACAACAGGGGAGATTAAATTAGTTAAAAAGTAAATCGTGGCAGGTACCAAAAAGATCAACTGAAAGCGAATCGGGAGGACGGAGCTGAATCGCTAAAGCATAGCATCTGGAAAGAGAGCATGACCTCAACCAAGTGTTATCACAGTCAATTTCACGCATCACAACTTTTGCAATGAAGAAAAATACTTAAACAAATGTGGTGCGCTGCCCAGGCGATTGGACTCGACACGGTTTCAGTGTCTTCCACAAAGCATTCGGAACGAATTCCTGCGCACAAATATCGATATGTGGGATTCGATCGTAAGGATCTTCGAAAACTGAGTTGCTTTCATCTAAAGATTTGTCTGCGCATCTCCGGCAGCAGAAATAACTCGATTTTTATTAATCAAAGTACAAAAGTCGACATCACGAAGTATAAAGAGATCTTATTTGAAAGCATTGTACTCCATACTTCAAATCTCATCCCAATGTCCGACTGTGGGTATTCCAGCAAGGCTTAACAGCTAAGTCAATTCGATGATGGCCCGAGCTGTGCGGGGTTACTTGGCAACCCGAGTTCCACATCGATCTGCTGTCCCTTAGTTGTGTGCTGAAAGAGATATCCAAAAGGGATCGACATTAAACGTCAGTTTGCCATCACCGATGTGCTTTCTCACAAACTAAGGTTATTTAATCGCCGGAAGGCGGTGTTTTCTAATTCGAGGTGTTATGTGATGTCGTGCGGATGGACACAAGTGGTGACGGTAGCATTATTCCACCACTTGTTTTAGAGCTTTAGGATCACAGTGCGGTTTTTAATTGTTTCGCATATTACCGTCACAGTATTCTAAATAACATTTTGAGAGCATTCAAAAGCGCGCTTCAAAAAAAGCGGGCACAAACTTTTTGTTAAATAAATTACTGGCGCAAATGTCGCTAATGTGAGCCGGGGAAGTTCGTTCTTTGGAGTTGCAATTGATTACTTTTTGTATATTCAAAGGGGTGGGCGCTTGTTGATGCCTTCCTGTGCAGTTTGTTTGCATGCTTCACACCTTATCGATTGCTTCGATTCTTGAACTGCTCCCTTTAAGGGCTCAACCACATGAATGTCAAAAATTGGTACGCAGAAGATTCTTGGGATGAATGGCGGCGGACAAGTTTTCGTAGACTGTCGCACTGACAAATCGTGGTTGAAATCCGCTGATTTTGAAGTTTGCCTATTTTTACATAATCACATCGAAACTGTTACTGAAGTTTTTATTTTTGTCATGGACGCTTTGTTCAAAACTAGTGCCACTGGTGGGGGCTGCTATAAGTGAAGAAATAATTAAGTGGACAGGGCTGTTGGAAAGGTGACTATTAAGAATTCGTTGAGGAAATGAGAAACGGGGGGTGCTGACGTCCTTGGGTCGTCGACTTTTTTGGGCGTAATTTCTGTTTAGAGATGTCAGCATCAAAAAGTTGAATAATCTTGATTTCAGCACTGGTTATCCATTGGTGGTGAAGCTGGGAACAATTACGAAAGACGATGCGGACGTGTTCAGTTATGATGAGGACGAGAGTGTCTATGATCCGAATCTTGCTAAGCATCTGATGCATTTCGGAATCGACGTGCGCACTGCTGAGAAAACTGAGAAGAGTACATTAGAGCTTGAGCTAGATATGAATCAGAAGTTCGTTTCTTCTTACTCCTCTTTCTTTCAACGCGCTATTTTGAGACTTCTGAAACAACTGTTTGTTAGGCGCTGTTTTGCATATTATTTCCGTATAGTTATGTATGTTGTGATTAGCGTTTGTGAAGTGTGGTGTGGTGTGGTGAGGAAAGTTGCATATCAGTATCATCACGTGAAGAAAGCTGAAGTTAAAAAAGAGCATACTGGTGGAAGTAGCATTGCAGGTGGGAATGGGCGATGTGTCAAGAAGACGGTGCGAATCTAGAGCTCGCTTATGGACCTGGTTTAACAGGAATGGTTAACATCGGCTCATCTTGCTACATCAACTCGGTGATTTGTTTTGCTGATTGTCATCTGAGAGCTTCATCTGAGATCGCCTAATGCAGTCATTAGATTGTTTCTTGCGATTTTGTTCGCTCATTTCTGTTGGTCATGTCTGTTGCTCATCGTGTTTATTGTACCCTACCCAAATATCGAGGAGGAATATCTGGATCTGAATTGGTTTCGCTTATCAGAACAATAGCCTTTGTGCTTTAAGGTATGGCTCCCAACAAATACCAGTGATCATCCGAAGGTCTGCTGTCTTTGATTGGAAAAAAAATGAGTGACAAGTTTGATTTGCAGCCCGATGTAGGTGAGGTACAGCTGGATATGTGATGGAAACAATGATGTCACTTGTAACAAATCGATGCCATGTAATAGTCAGTTGTATAGAATAGCCATGCTAGCGTACGTTCAATATAGGTTCCTAAATTTTCAGAGAAAATAACTAAAACCTTCGAAGAAGTTACTGCATGCGATCCAGGGTTGTGGCAAGATGTTGCACTTGACTGATCAAGTTGGGGTATGTGGGGAAAGGAGAGGCAGCAGCGAGTCGCTAAAACGCTCAGCAACATTTTCATGTTTCATTTCCAGTGGGCATTATTCTTCTGCCTCAGTTTCTTTCATTGTATTTTTGATCACCCTAACTTTACTTTGTTTTAGTCGATCCAGATGCTGCTAGAAGTGCCAGACTTTCGTGACACTTTCGGAAAAAATAGCGCTGAGATATTCGCAGGCATCGATGCGGTTTCATCGCACGACAATTTCAACTGCCAAACTGCCAAAGTTTTTTCTTGTCTGCTGAATGGAGATTATTCCAAGGTGGCAGCTTGTCAACGTTCTTGATTATTCTCGGTTTCATTCAACTTTCATTGGTGTTGTCAATTCAGCTGGCTAATAAATGCATCTGGAAAACATCACGC
The DNA here is from genome assembly GCA_022844705.1 of Toxascaris leonina. NCBI lineage: Eukaryota > Metazoa > Nematoda > Chromadorea > Rhabditida > Ascarididae > Toxascaris > Toxascaris leonina. The sequence continues at coordinate 15,661 of JAARMF010002886.1, forward strand.
AATTTTAATAGAGGTTTTTTAGACTTAATTAGGAACACGACGCTTTGAGAGGAGGGTGAAAGTTGAATCCCAAAGTGGCTTGTTTGTAGCGGTGCGTTTAACAGACAGGCAGTGCAAGCAGTCACATGAGCCAAATAAAGAAGTTACATTTTCTTGCTGGAGTTTTTTTCTTTTTGATTTCTTATCGTGTTACTTTCGACAAAAAGAGATTTTAGGCAATCCTGGCCGTCCGTTTATTTCTATTTAGATTCGTTGTGTCAAAATGCGAAGAAGTTGATAAACTTTGCTCAGATTTCGGAGGTTGGGTGACCGTCATCCAAAAAACTTTCCCTCAAACTCTATTCTGGCCTTTCATAGCCGTTTAAATCTTGTTGCCGGTGAGCTGAATGTGGCTACTTTGAATCTGGTTGGTGGCAAGTCTTTGCGCTGTTAGCGCAGTATATCAAATCAGATGCTTGGATCCGTCGAATCGCAACCCTTTAAATTTTTTGCGACTAATCGTTTTCCCAAGAATGGTTTTTCTAGTTCACTTTTCGTCCCATTGAATTGTTTTGTTAGGGATACCTCGCTGCGGTTACTGCAGTACTGGAAGGCGTGATTTTAAGTTGCAAAGGGAGGGAAGGGGGGGGGGGGGGTTTAGAGAACAACTGGTGAGGCGCAGTTGGATTTCTTTATCACAGTGTTTTGTATGCATTTGTATGTCTGTCATGCGTTGCAGAAGGGAAGCAAGTTAAATGGTATAAAACCAACGCAATTTCGGAGAATTGTGGGTAAGGGTCATCACGAGTTCAGCACTCACAAACAGCAGGATGCTGAAGAGTATATTAGGTGAGTCAGTTTTTCTCTTTTCGCAGGGGTCTTGGTAGGGAAAGTATTGAATGCTGCGCACAAAAGCGTGAAAATAGGCGCATAGCTCGATTGCATATCAGCTGTTTCTATTCACACGAGGTGCATTTTGCTATGCTTGTTGCGCAATTTCTGCTGAGGTGTTTATTGGAATCTGTAGTGGAATTAATTATTAGCCGTGGTTTCTTGAGGTCTTCCTAGTTCTCCGATAAGCATCTGACGCTGTTCCTCCTACTAGCTTTACATCTCGAGTTTTGCTGCCTCCATAGTTTATTGTAAGTGATGTAATTGGCTTACTGTATTAATTCAGAAGATCTATATTTCTCTTATTTTCGCAATCTTTTTCGAGTAGATTAGAAAATCAGAGGGAAGAGCGCTGTTTACTGCTCTTGAGATGGAGACGTATTTTGATGGGACTGATTCAAGTTGAGTTGGCATGGTAAAAGATGGGATCGGAGCGATATAGAGAAGAGGCTTTTTTGTTACCGTAATATATGACTGGGAAGAACGGGCATAGTGAATACATGTTGTAGTATTATCTTAACGAAAAGAACTAACTGCTTTTTGTGAGTAAAGTCATGATTGAGCTCACATATGGCCCAGCTTATCCTTGCTTTCATCTTGCACCGTTGCTTATGCGTGTCGAAAGATGTCAAAATTGCACTATTTGCAAACACTTAGCTGTTGAAAAGGCGCCAGCCGAACATCTTTAGAAGTGCAGTGGGTAAAACTGTCCGAGAATTGATCAAAGGTAGGTGAAACGAGCCGGAAATATTTTGACTGGGCGAAGCAAGCTAAATCTTTTACAAATAAGAATTAGCTAGAGGTGATTCCTTACCGCTTTCGGATGTTTGCTGGATTGCACTCAAGTTGCGGATCTCAGAAATGGGTCTTTGTTTCGCTGAAATTTGCAAAATTTCACCCATGGTATAAGGCCATTTCAAATATTGATGTTGATATTTCCCAGAGATGAAAGGTTGAGTCGATGTGAGTGGATCAAGAGCAGAGTTATTTAAGGCATTTCTTGTCAAAAGTTGACGAGAACGCAGGAACACGTGCCAGTCCCGTGGATGCAGTGAGGTTTAAAATGGAGAGTCGCTTCATGGATTGTGCGTCACGGAAAGTTCGCTATGAGCAGAAGGAAGAGATTGTTCTTTCGTTGACAGTACCGCTCCCGCTGACTCACAAGAACGAAGTAACGTCAGCCATCGCCTTTTCTGTATTGCTCAGAAATTGACTGGATCGTTTTTTCTCTTCGCCTTCGAATTTGACGGTTTGCTGCGATTGCTTTTTCAATTATTGTTATCCTGTTCTAGAAATCCACCTCGATAAATATATAATATTCAGAGCAGAGCAGTACGGTAGAGTTTATCGGCAGTTGGTGTCGTATGGTACTCAGATGTGGTATGCGTTAAATACTTTTTATCACTATGAACAAAACTGCCTAGGGCAGGCAGTTTTGTTCATAATGATAAGAAGTATTCAACATGCCTCGATGTATAGTGACAGCTCGCTCACTCATCCATATACAGATGGCTATCGCGAGTAGTAATTAGTGACTGCATCAGTTTAACGACAGTAGTGTTGTGAAGGTCATTCAGGCAATCAATAGCTCTTATGTTTTTGGGCAAATTTTAGATAGGTGCAGATGGTGGACCGCTGCGTCCGACGGTTTCGCTTGAACAGTGCTTATCCTCGACTCTAAGCGAGCAGTCCATTGATGATTTTCGTTCTCCGGTGACTGGCGAGGTCGGAGGTGCGACACTCAGCAACCGTATCGCCACGTTCCCCGATGTCTTGATCGTTCACCTGCAGGTCGCTTTCATTGATCGGTGTTTTTGTCTGTTCAAAATATATTTGCATGTAGCACATGTTTATATGTGAGTTCAGAGATGAGTTCTTTTTCAGCTCTTTCTTCCTGGCGGTCTTTGTTGCGTTTTTTATAACCGTCAACTTACTGTAATGTATTCTTGAAGTGGAAGGCTGCTGTAGGAGATTTGTACTTTTGGGGGAATCGTTACAACCTAATGTTGTTTCTTTAATTCCCACTTCTGTCCACTAGGGCATAGGTCTGTCGAATTGACCGCACAGGTGAAGCGACCGCTCAATCGTGGTGAAGCTGTTAAATTTGTTTGCACAATAAGAATTTGCTGCCTTTTGTTCCCTCTTCCTTCTTTCTCTTCCACTTCCATCTAGCGAATAGTCGTTTCTAAAAGAGAATTCGTGTCTTCTATGTGATTCGTTGAGTTTAATGGGAGAACTATGCCACTATTTTACAGTGTCAGTCATACGTTTCCTGCTCATATGTTTTCGACGTCAATGACTGATTGCATCAACGACTATGCTGCTGAGCTTGACGAGATAATGGTAGTGGTGTTGGATTTTCAATATTAAATATGAGTATTTATTGTTTAAGCAAGAATGGGCAATGCAAAGCTTGTCGAATTGTCCAAAGTATGTTTCGTCTGCGCTTTTGTTGCAACTCTTTATTGAGCATTTATCGTTGCCACTTTGAAACAATGGTTGTTTAGAAGTTTTTCGTGACGGATGATTGGACGGTGAAAAAAATGGACGTGAATATAAACGTGAGCGATGTGATCGATTTGGAGGCGTTCCGAGGGCATGGAAAACGGCCAGAGGAGGAGCTGTTGCCGGATAATGATGAAAAATCCTCATCGAATGCTGCACTGCCGCATGTCGATACTGCTGTTATCAACACGGTATGCCTCTCGGCGACTCTTTTCCACTCTTATTCTGTCTTTATGTTAGTTTATGCTTTGGAGAATATGCTTTTCTTTCTGTTACAACAGATTGTATCAGCTACTTTTTAAAAAAAAACAGGTTGTACTGTTTTTTGCTTGCTTTTCTTTTTTTCCGCTCTTAAGGTGCGCCATGCAGGGGCATCACCAGCTACTGATAGACGACACCTTTTTGCCTCCTATAGTTTCGAAGTATCGTTCCTTTATGCCGTTACTGTTAAGAGTACACAGCTATTGCAGTTCTGTATCGCGTTAATGGCTCCCACATCTATGGTGTAGATCTGCTTTCAATTTCTTATGAGAACTTGCGCATCCGCAATTCGCTCATCGCGAACGCGGTGTAGGCTTCACTGTCATTCTGGCTGTTTTGTTTTCGTTTATAAAAACCTCTCAGAATGTGATCGTAAATGTGGAAGGATCTGAGCCGAACTAATGCTGCAAGTTGGTGGCATTGTACTGCGAAGGCCAGTCTCCAAGGAGAGAAGGAGGTAGACCGTAATTATGTCGTGTAGACATATACTGCGATGTGCATTCCACAGTTGTGGCCTAGATCTGCACTGAATCTTTTGTAAAAGTCATACCCGTCACATAGTGTGTTGCTTTTGTAGTAAATTGGCACGTCTCAGTGGGATTTATTCGAATAAACGGCAGCATTAGTTAACTATATGTGCAACATAACTTTGTGGCAAGCCTGCTCGAATGCAGTTGGCTAAATTCTGAATTTTGCAGGTGTACACGAGGTTGACATGTTGAATTAGTTTGTGTTCATATGAGAGACAGTGTGCGCATGAATAATCAGCGTTCATTTAAATGGAGGCAAGGACTTGGATGGTGATGTTTTTAATTGTTGAGTCGTACAAGTCTAGATTGCCCCATTACTGATTGAGTTATTGCAGTTGTGTTCAATGGGTTTCTCCGGCGCGGCAGCACGCCGAGCGGCCTACATGACAAACAGTGCAGGCATTGAGCAGGCATCTGACTGGCTGATGGAACATTTAGACGATGCGGACATCAATGAAGAACATCCAGATTTTGTTCAAAAAACGAATACCATGGTTAGTGGATTGTCAGCCTCATTATTGCTCGAGGTTGTCCATTACTTTAAAGCACTTTTTGTCCATTTTTGAGTTGCTTTTTATACTCGTTCAAGGAAGTCGTACACCTTAACACAGGTGTGGCTGAAATGTACATGCATTGCATTCGATACGCTAAGAGTGGTGTCGTACGACACATCAGTTACCACTTAAAGTTCCAGATGAAAGGTGCTGCTGGATTGGCATCGGTTCGTGAGCTGACAGCGCTTGGGTTCACACCTCATCAGGCTGGATATGCGCTCAGACAAACTAACAACAATGTTAACGCCGCAGCGGAATGGTTGTTTGCGAATTTAGATAAAGTGCCTCCTGAAGAAACTATAAGTGGTAAGAGGCTGTTTGTTGAGTGTTTATTTGATCGATTGTTACTTAGAATCTTCGATTCCTTTCACAATGTTTTTGACGGCTTTGCTTTGTTGAATGTTTCTTTATAATTTAGAGGATGTTTCTTCCTTCTTTTTTTTGGACGACTTCACTTTACCAACGACATCTTCTCTTCATTCTGTGTGATTTCAAATTTCACATAAGTTAATAATTGCTGGACCTGCGATTGTTGGAAATTTACCAGTGGTAATCGCCGAAGGCGCACCTGGATACTTTTTAGTGTGGGGGGGGGGGGGGGGGGGGGGGGGAATGGTGTGGGAGAGTGTGCAGTTTTGGGGAGGTGCTTAATGCTTGCTCAAAGGGAGGCGAGAATGGAAGAAACGGTTGCCGAAGACGTTGAGTTTTCGCCTTTTACGAGAGACTGAAAAATAACTAGAAAAGCATCTAAACATTTCAGTCGCAAGAAAACTGAGTTGCCAGCTCGAGCACTGTTGCACATTCTGAGCTGTCGTTATCGGTAAAATGAACGTTTGAAGGCGGAAACGACTGACAAATTACTTGCTTCCCACACAATGCGAACATTACCATTAGCAGCCACTTGCTTGATGCACTTGTCCGGAGAAAGTTCTCCAGCATTTGAATTATTTAGTGATTTTAGCCCTGGAAGTCACCCGCCATTTTCGTGATGGGAGTGCGAAATACGCTTTGGTCGGTTTCATCTCACACATGGGTACTTCTCCGCACTCCGGTCACTACGTTATTCATCTTAAAAAGGTCCTTCGAGTTGCTTTCTTCTCAGTCTTTTGCCGTTCAGACGTTTTGTACATTAGTTCGTAATAGACGCAACTGCTTGCTCGCTGTTTATTTCTTTCGCTAGGGACCATCATTCGAGATGTAATTGGTTTGTATTGGGTTGTACTAGGCGCAGCCGAAACTTCCTTTTAACGTTAAAGAGCACGAAGGCTGATGAAATTAGAGTGCTTGAGTGAATGAAATGAAATGCTGAGGTTGGAACGCGCCGATTTCGACAAAATTCATTAGTTTGCTCGTGAATTGGATGTACATTCCTTGGCGGTCTCATTCTTAGAAAGTGCTTCGTCTTTGAAGTGCTATCAGACGCATACCATTGCCACAATATACTGTTTCATATCAGGAAAGCTCATTTACCTAGTGGTTCTAAATGAGGGAATTTAACAGAATCAGTCATAAAACGATACGTTCCACATAATCCGTTTTAAAACTGTTCCAAACAAGCGTATTTAGAAAAGGGGCATATATCACTTTTTTGTGGGCAGAATGCTGTCTTTCTTTCGCAGTGAATTTTTGACTCAACCACTTAGTAGCATCGTGTCCTAATATTGCTTTGTTCCATCTAAAATTCATTAATGAGCGCTCATATTTTTCACGTAACGCTTTCTCACTTAGGTGCGCATTGCTATAGAACGCGGTCATCTCGTTGCTTTTGCTACAGCACCCCTCAGTTTGATGCTCTAGAGTGATATATAAGGCAACTAAGTGCTGTTGTTCAGTTGAATCTGCATTTTGCAGGGAGACAAGTGGTATCTATTCAATGACGAGAAGGTTGCGGTGTCGCAGAATCCCCCTTCAGCACTCGCATATATCTACCTCTATAAGCGTTTGTGACACAAGACATCTCCGAGTTGCGTTGATGTGTAGAGTTATCACCAAGTTTTGTCGTTCAAGTTGGGCACTCCATTTCGAAAGACATAGCTTAACCCAGGTGAAGGAGATGCAGCGTGGAAAGAACTCAAGTTGAAATAGTCGTATTATGCTTTCTGACAGAATTAGATACGAAGATGGGAGGGTGTGAAAGTAATTGAGATGTGGACATACTGCACGGATCGATCCATCGACAAGCATTTTGAGTTCCGAAGGATTTGTGGAGCGGTTTAACGCATTCGATAGATGGATCAATTATCTTGAAAAGATTGTTCTTACTAAGCCAAGCTTTTTTTGGCTAAAGTTTGGATAAGCGTTTGTCAGTTCGCGACAAATCCGTGTTTTGAAGAGCTTACTGTGATGCATCCTCGATTAGGAGTGTCACTTCCATTGTGGGTTGCTTTAATGCATAAGCGTCGTCGTTGTCATTAGAGTGCTGCACTCGAGTTCTTTCCCAGGAACTGCTTTATTCAGCGTGTTTGGTTCGCTAATGTTTTTATGCGCTTGTTGAAAGCGGGTTGCATGAAGTCTAATTAATTCAGTTTGTTATCTCGACTATATCGACTAATCAATGGGCGTTGCACTTTAGTAGCAAGTTCTCCAGTACGCTGCATCCTACATTGCCGTGATATCTTCTGGACTATCGTTAAACTTCTGGCCAGGTTGACGCATTACGTTGGCGTCTGCTCGAAGATTTTTCTGCCTTTAGAAAACTTGTCCAGATTGGTGTCGTGAGAAATAAGGCAAACGATATGTTTAAAAAAAGCAGGTAAAGGGTACGCATAAGTAAAGCTTATCGGTGGAGATATGTTGCCAACGTTTTTGCCGCATGCGTTTTTGAGCCTCTTGGAAGAAACGACATTTCTTTCCATTCCGTATTGCCTGATGTTTTTTTTCATCCGCATTGATACATTAGCTCTGTGATTCAGAGATTTCATAAAACTTGACCCATCGATTCTTCACCATAGTTGAATCAACATAGTTGAGCCAACAAATTGTGTGTCTGCTCATGTGAAGCTCCAATTCTTCATCCACAAAACTGATTACACGGACCCGACTCTTCGGTCAACAGCGTTGTGCAAGCCGTTCCGCCGACTTGCGCTGGAGCTATGAACGGTGATTAACTGACTTCTGATCTTTTAAAGTTGGAGAATGGGCAACAGGGTAGTCCACTGACAAAGTAACAGTGATAACCCTAACATCGATAGCCCGACGTACATTGCAATACCGCGTCAGCTGAACTCAGTTAGTACAGCATCCTTCAAAAGCTGAATACAAGGATATTGACCTTTGCAAAATGCTGCATCGTTCTTTAACTAAACAAGGGTTTCGACCAAGACGTGAGGAGCAGCCGAGTTCAGTATTCCAACATTTGGGGTATGTATTTATACCTGTGATTTGCGGAGGGTAGGAGGAGGAGTT
>JAARMF010002888.1:0-23011 GCA_022844705.1 Toxascaris leonina
ACAAATATTTGAGCAATAAAAAAAATTGAATTTTCAAACAAATAACACGTTCGAAAACTTCGATCACGAACAATTGCAATCTCGTTCACAATACTTTTGATTGGTTACAGCCTTTAGTGTTTTTACTCCTTCATCACTTAATTTTCTGCTTCATCTATTGCCTCTCTACATTTTTTGGCACTGCAATTCTTACTACAAGTCTATCTCAAATATTCGTCCTGCCACTTCTTGTTCCTCTCTACTCACCTTCATCTTCATCTTTCCTCTCAGATTTGCTGTTTTTAGAAATAGTCAGCTTAATGATGGATGGCTTTATGAATCGAAACGCTAGATGTAGAAGCTTCCAGCTAAGGCACAAAAATGATGCCTTATGGCTCATATTGCCGATTCTCCTCATCCAGTCTTGTTGCAAGCATCACAAGTCTCATTTTGCAAATACTAAGAACTTGACAGGGTCCATATCTTCAAGGAGGCGAAAATTTCAGCGTGCAGCTTCTCATACACGTGAGAATTGCCCTATAGAGTCTCCAGTCGCTACTGCTGACTATCCGAGGAGCTCGTCGACAACAGCAATGCTCCATGATTTATCAGATCTCAGTACAGCACAGGCTATCGATGCAAACTGCTGGAGTGCCATTGGCAACATCTGCACAGTCGGACGTGTTTAAGCATCCAATACCAATCACTTTGCCACCGTTCGAACATTTCTGTGGAACCTGAAAAGGGGGTTGGAAACATTTATTCGTATGAAGGAAATCCTAGCGCACAACTCATATCCTTTAGTATTATTATTCGTCTATGCTAAGTTGGGGCATATTGGCCTTTGTTTAGAATTTGCCATAAAAATTCGAAGAAAAGTTTGCCTCAAATTACTCTACTTTTTCGATCAAACGGAAATTTTTGTAAAATTGAAATCTATAAAAGCGCAGTTGAACATTTTGAATAGCCATATAAGAAATTCATAAGGTCATGAGATTTTTGCAAGAAATCATAGAAAATCATGTTTTCGGTCTCTTCAGCGTTCGTGATCTAAACCCTATAGATTAGTCGTTTTATACTTCCCCATAAGTGTCGTCATGTAGAATGTGTATCCGATTTATCAAACAATCCTATCACTATTTCATTCTTTTGCTCGTAAATTTATGAGTCCCTCTATAAGATGCACAGATTTCATTATGAATTCATGAACGTAACACATGCGGATGTTAAAGCTTGACCACTACGCAACTGACTAACAGTCATCGTTATGAATATTGACTAATTGAGAATATATTGGAACATTTCTAATATCTTCGAACAACTTTGCTCCAATATCCATGAATTTATTGTTTACATAACTAATCTACTCTATACAAAGAAGACGCTTCTTACCGTGCAACATGTCCTACTTATACATGCAACCGGTTCCGATGTATACTGAAGACATTCATCAGAAGATTTGCAGAACATCGCGACGGCCATGCCACCGTTATTGCATTTTGTGGCGTATGGTAGTGTACAACATTCGCCATCAGTACATGATACAGCCAAACTCGAATATGATACGCATTGACTAGATGCATTGCAACCATGTGCAACCCAATGACTACCGTCAGGACATTGCGCATATACTGTAGAGTAATATAGTACATAGACGGTTAAGAGCAATATGATTTGACTGATCGACATCATTGCAAACTGCAAAAAGAACGTTGAGAGTCTATTTTTCATAATTGCTGCTTGTTTGAATTGCGAATAAAAGGAGACACATTCGCGTACAAAAGAGATAGTGAAGAAAATGGTCGGAATTTCGCAGTATTATGCTTATTGATATAAGCATCTTACATTGATGGTGACGGTTAATTTGGCTTTCTTTTTCTTCCAAAATTCTATAAGCAGCAGAAATCAATCAGAAATCAATGAAAGCCGAGAAGATCTATCGAGAAGCACTCATTTTCTCCTTCTTTTTTGAATGCAAAATTAAATCGCATCAATGGCTAAAAGCATTTCACAAATAACTTCAAGGTAAATCAACTACTTTGCAACCTCCGGGAACACTGTTAACGTAATGATATATCAGTAGTTATTCAAAATGATACACAAGGCTACTCTCTGCTCGACTCTATAAAACTGTAAATGAAAACTCCCAATGACTCGTCTGAAGTAATGTGTTAACTTGGAGTAGCAGAATGCAGAAAGCGTTGTAGGTGTGCAGTGTTGCTGCTCTTATATATACAAGACCAACATTAAGCAAATAATTTTTTGGGGCACTTTTTTGTAGTTGTTTCCACAAATCGACCAGTCGATCGGATACTCGACTACTAGTCACCACAAACATATATGGCGATACACTCAGAACTAGTTTGATGGATTTCTTCCACTCAATTCATCTCTAGGTCAATAGAGCGTAAAAATGAAGGTAAATCCACAAAATAAGCGATAACCTCTCACTTATTTTGATATATATCGGACAGCTGATAGATCATTAGATGACAGCTAATCCTTAAATAGCATATGCTAAAAGTACAGGCTAGTGGTAGTCTTTTTGGCTGAAGGATTATAGGATTATAGGTAGCTTTACAACGAAAGTCTTCATGAAGGATTCAAATTTATTTTCTTTGAAACATACCTCAGCAGAATAGGTTGAGTGGAGTGAGAGGCATGGGAACTGGTAAGAGAACACCATTGTTTCACAAAAATCGAGGTCAAAGTGATCTCAAATACTAGACTGTTCGTACCGAAACAAGGGGATAATGTGATTTATGCCAGCTTATGCTGCAAACCATCAAAGCTTGACCCTAAAATTTATTCCCACTTTTATCCACCTTAAAGCGTTACATCCATCTAGCTCTCTTCTTCCTTTCTCAACAGTGGCTCAAGCCCGTCGAACTCCGTTCACATATTGCTTAATTTCAGTTACTTCCTGCCATGTTCGGCAATCCACAGATTGCGAATTACTTAGCATTTCATAGCCCATGAAAGTGATAAAAGCTCTTATTTCAACCATGTAAGCAAAATTTTCAATAAGTGCTCATGTGGGATTTGCGAATCGATTGTCTGCATGATGCTAAACAATGTTTTTTCAATACACTTAAGATTAGAAAGTTGAGAATGTCGCCATTATTCGTTGAATATTATGACCAATATGGCCACATTCATTGCTATAACTCTATAGGTGCACAGTCAGTACTAGAGCTGCTATAGCTGTCATCAAGACAACGTTAAGTATCGCGGTCAAGGGTATCTGCGTTACAGCTCAGGTATGCTTTCGATTTGATTTCACACTGGCAGGTGCTCGAGGTTCCCATTATCGTTTTCACTCAATTGCCGAGTGCTTTGATTGAGAGGTTCTTTTCGAGTGCACAGCATAGATGTTCAGGAATATCACTGTATGCGAAACAACAAATACGCCATTACGAATCCTTATGCAAATTTATTGTACCCTTTGTTTAAGATTCTGTATGCTCATATAGTCACATTTATACTGTGCAACAGAGACCACCATTAAGGCATGCGACAGGAACGCCATTCGCTAATGGAACACATTGCTGTGAATTGATACAACCAATTCCAACAAGTTTGCCACCATTGGGACACTGTTGTCGCACCTGAAATTAAATCACAATATTAATAAATGAATCTTTGTTGAATATACACAAAGAAATGCTCAATATTCATCTCTATAACAATTTATTTGATTAAAAATATGTCAATTATAGCCCAATTGATTGATTATATATGGAAATAACTGATTTAGCAGAGATATCGGAGAGCAGCATAAAACCGCACAATGACATTCCCAGAAAGTCCCTTCGGAACTCAATAAAAATTATGAGATTGGTGCCCATATGAGATTAATTCTCTCTCAAGAAGCGATAAAATCTCATCTTCCCTTCCAGTATAATATTTTCCGGAAAAAGGTTATGGCGTTCTTATCGGCATCTTAAGTTAATTACCTCCGACACATCCATAATGTTACTTGGCAATTTATGTGATTCAGAGTGCAGACACATTTATTCCTTTGACCTCAAGAAATTAGCGGTGTTCCACTGATATTTCTGGATTTCATCATATACGCAAATTATTTCACCTTATCTCTAGCAGTAATTTTTCAACTTGACATCCCATCTTGTGCAACAGCATTTTAGAAATTATTTCCTACTGTTACTCTGGTGCCCCTCATTGCTGTCAGTAGATATCAGCGAAATTTCTAAGTTGTTTCAGCACTTCGTTGCTCCATCGCGGTCAAGGAACTGTGCCGCCTTTCGGTACCTATCAGTTACGTGACATCAGGTGGTCCACATCGCCGAAAGCGTTAACCAGCTATCATCGCTCGACTATCGATGCTATATCACTTAAGAAAATCCACCAAGTGCTATCATTAGCATTCCTCTGAATCCCTACCGTGCAGCATGTTCCACTTAGACATGTGACTGGCCCTCCGGAATATTTAGTGCATTCCTGAGAATTCGAGCAACCAACAGCAACAGCAGTACCACCATTACTGCAACTTGACGGGAGGGTACAACATGCACCATTGATGCATTTGACCGCATTACTCGTGTAGAGAGTACATTGATAACTCGATGTGCATCCTTGTGCCACCCATTGCCCACCATTTGTACATTGCGTAGAAGCTGGTGATATTTGCAGAGCAATAAGAAGAATAAATAAGCAAAGCATGGTGGAGCTGCAATAAAAGATCTATGTAAGTAACAATTGCTGCAAGATAATAGCATAAACAATCCTCAATAAGTAGGTGTGCAATTTTTGCAGCACAGCCTCAATTGTTTTGGAAATATCCTCTTGCTTTTTGATTTCGGAGTGTCTCTAAATTAAATAAATTGAACGAGCCCGATCATCGTTCACTCAAATTCCTCGGCACTCATTGTAAAATGTGAGCGGAATATGAGTATGGTCATTTCAGAAGATAAGATTGAGTAGGGGAATTAGAAGTAATATAGTGATATAGAGGTTGCCTGATGAAGTGATTACAAGAGTGTCAAATAAATTCCACGGATAATGTTGCCAATATTTGGCCACAAAATTAGCCATTAAAGTATAACCAAGACGCTGTTAAGCATTCATCTACCTTCTTCCTTGTTCCTTTCCTCTCTTGCCCTCCACCTTTCCCTCCCTATTCCTCACACCACGTCCCACGACTAACGGACGTAAAACTAGCATTGTCACATGGTGTCGTAAATGTTTTCATCCACTTAGTGAGAAATGCTGCCGAAAAAGGAGTTTTGATGAAAAACTTAAACAAATTATCTAATGCAAAATACAAACTACCCCAAATCTTCCTAATTAAACTATCGAGTTGTTTAGCGGTTTAATAACCGGGCAGTTAAGAAATGACGCTGAACTAATATATAAACAAACTGTATGTTGCCAAAAATATAGGAATACCTATCCCTTACATTAATTTATACTCATCTGTACCTCTTGAAAGTGATTTGTCATAAATTTAAACAGCTGAATGCATATTTGCAGCGTTATGGGTAAATTTAAACGACATTTTACACAGCTGCTCGATGACGGCAACGAATTTTGGACGATATACCACAAAAACGTTCAGCCAATAACTAATCAGAGATCAATCGTCACGTATCAACCCCAATGTCAATGCGTTTTCGGTCGATATTGATAGCGGAATTATAATGGTGATTAAAAAGAGTTTCAGAGATTTATTGATACTTTGTCTTAACCTATTGCTGTATAGGCTAATATACCCTTTGAGGGAAATGTGTATTATCGCCTCTGTATGATTTCATTGAATTTAAAAAGTGTTATGGCACTTTGCAACCCAAATAGCTTGCGCTGATTACTTCTCAACACTCACTCTGACAATCCCTCATCTCATAGGTGAATCTTCAGTTATTTATATTTCCTTATACTTGTTTGCGCTAGCAGAGACAACATGAATTATTTTTGTCCTATAACGCAACCCATCGGCTTAAATCCATCGAAAACATGTGCAAAAACATATCGTGGCATCCCAGCAGATTTTTTTTTGGGCTATGGAGAACAGTCCGAGGTATATACAGGTGAAAATAATGGAGAAAAGTAATTATGCGCAGGATACGTTTGTGAGCCACTCTAACTCTGTTCGGTGGCACTGTTGTATGCTTTCTTTGAGAAATATCAAAATTTAGGCTGAAGTGCCCATTCGCTAGATAGTTATGATGAAATTGGAAGTCGATGAAAAAGTTTGGGCGCATTGATCAACGCCTTTAAAATAGATATGATTCCTAGAGCAAGTTCTTAGAACATAGCTCCGAAATACTGTTCCTGAATACATAAATTCTGAAAGCGTGGAGTGGAGAATAATAAGACGGCTTTCTATAATAAGAGGTTTGCCCAATCCTTTTCAACTGTCTCTAATAACGTTCTCAATAACAAAGGCTGTCTTGCAAATGGAACAATGTGATCTCAGCCTAGGTAATCTCAAACGAACAAATCCAAAGCTCAATTCAACAAGCTTCAAATTTTTCGAGAATATACCACTAATCTTTTCTCTTCAACGACAGTCCATGTAAATATCAATCAAAATCTCTGTTGGTTCTACCGCATTCACCGCAAAAAGATTTCGTCAAAAACGAAAGAATATCATAGACGTGTTTTTGTCGATCACAATGAATTCATTAAATTTCAGAGCGAACGAGTTCGAACGATTTTGTGATGGATGTGCTTTAAAGAGATTGCTTCGTGATGAGAGGTAGGGGATCATAGATTGCGAAGAGTCAAAACTGCTTTTTCGACCGCACGAAGATCGACCTTTCGATGGCCCAAAATCGATCTCAAAATCTTGCAAAATAAAAGAAAAATCCAGCGTCGAATATTTCATGCAATCATATGACATCATCATGGTTGTCTAGTCGAACGTTTCGCTTTTTAAAATGAAATCGGGAAGCATGATTTTCAAACGTTTCCCTTCAATTGTGCATCGTTTATTGGAACACCTGACGGAAAACGTGAGATTCTTTCGATTTTCAGAGCTAATTCAATCCATGCTCTATAAAAGGATGCAGCTATTGGTGTATAGCAATCGCATTAGCTTGTTTATCTCTTGTTTTTCAGCAGAAAGTAACTGATTTCATCTATTTTCCTTCAGTTATCTGAACGGTCGTTCACAATCACCACCTATATGCTGGGCTAATTTCCATACAATTTTCACATGAGACCATTTAGGCAAGTCCAGTTGGGCGCAGCTAACAATTACCAGAGCGGTATCATAAAAACACAGCTACCATAGGCACATATAGTTGTATGGTGACGATCGAAAACAATACGTATATTTATTACTGTGGTATTTTCTATATTGCAAGTTTACTGCTTAGTCCGTTCAAAGTTTTCTTGCACAAATTGAACGTGCAAAAAATGATGTAAGTAGCGGAGGCTAACATAAGGGTCAAAAAAGTTAGCACATTGCTATAGATTAGCGGCCATAGTTTTCTATAGATTTTTGATGGGCAACTTGTTGTAAAATACGAGCCAATTCGGCATTTAGCATTTGGACAGGAAGATATAGAAGTAGAATCCCTTTCAATAGCACTTTAAATGCACAAACGTCTGGCCTCGATCTGTTGACATCTGAGGAAAGGTGTGATAATCTATGGCCACTGATTGTTGGATTATCCGTAAACTCGTTTCTAGAGTTATTTTAAATTTCAGAATGCTTCTCTTGGTCGTTGCGACGCTTATCGCAGCTGTTAGCTCTGCATTCGCTCAATGTCCAAACGGTGGACAGTTAGTTGCAACTGGATGCACCTCATCCGCGCAATGTACTCCGTATACATCGCAAGCGGTTTCATGTATCAATGGCGCATGTTGCACCTTTCAAGCAAAATGTAGCAATGGTGGCACTGCAGTTGCTCTTGGTTGCACAAATAGCAAGCAATGCACAGCTTATACGAACCAGTCGGTAACCTGTTTGAGCGGAACCTGCTGCACTGTACCTTATAGCTGTGCCAACGGTGGTACAGTGGTTGCTGTAGGGTGCTCAACTTCCGCGCAATGCACTCAGTACTCCTTGGAACCGGTATCTTGCTTGAATTCTGTTTGCTGCACGGTTTCTAAGTTACCGAAGTGCAGTAATGGTGGGAAGCCAGTTGCCCAAGGTTGTGTCAATTCGAAGCAATGCACAAGCTATACAAAGGATCCGGTGACATGTTTGAGCGGAACATGCTGTACGGTTCCTAAGCAATGCAGCAACGGTGGAACAGCGGTGGCAACTGGTTGCTCAAATGCGCTGCAATGTACGGCATATACCAAGCAGCCGGTCACTTGTTTGCAGTCAACATGTTGTACAGTGCCGAATTCTTGTAGCAACGGTGGCAAAGTCGTCGCTCTTGGATGCAGTAATTCTCAGCAATGCACGAAGTATACAAACGATCCTGTGACATGCCTAAGCGGAACTTGTTGTACGGTAGGATCCTTTTCTTTCTACTGATGAAAGTAAACAAAAGTAGAGAAGAGTTTACCTTGAAATTTCAGGATTCTAACAGAATCAGAGTAACCTCTGCAAGCCAAATGTCGATTAAAACTTAAGCCGATAATTTGCGAAGAGGAACCATTTCAGAGTTCCTTGTGTCGTAAAAGAGTTATTAGTGTTGTGGTGATCGGGAACAACAAGTTTTCACTTTGAAAAAATCTGCCTTCGATGAAATATCATTATTTAACTTCCTTCGCATACGAGCTTTGTGAACGCCATCCAGAAATTTGACTCATCCGTGCAGCGAAACAGATAATATATGCAACATTTCACAGACCCTGTAACATGTGACCATCCGAACCACTTTGAGTGATGCATTCTTTTCCAGCAAAATTGATTGAGCAGATGGACGGTGGATAAAGGATGGTCGAGACGCAGACTAGTACAAGCTAGGCATAAACCTCTACGAATGTTGATGGTCAAAAGACTTCAACCTATCAAATCTTAAAAACTACTCATTTAATCTTACGGCCCATGCAAATATTGATGATCTTTAATGCGTTGGTTGCGGATTGGTTCACTTGCAGCTACCGCATCACTAATTAAGGCACTGCAGGTGCCCCGACGCTGTCCCAACAACGGCAAATTGGTCGCCTCTGGATGTTCTAATGCAGCTCAGTGTGTACCATTCGCTGGTGGCTGTCCGGTGACATGTCTCGGTGGTCTCTGTTGCACAGTGTAATCGAGTCCATGGTTGTTCTTATACCAACTGTGATAAACGATGCATTCCTTTTGCTCGTGCACAACACCTAAAGAAGGAAACTTCAATCTTTCAACCGTTAGAACAACCATCAAAAGCATTCTTTCAAGACCAATCAAGAAAGTTCGTTAAACATCCTTTGTGCATTGAAAAGTTCATGCAAAGCGATAAGCCTTATGCTTATGTACACATAAACATCGATGCATTGCATACGAATTACCTATATGGATAAGTGAGCCGTCTTGGCAGTACAATTTGCAATAAAGAAACCTGATGCAGACAGTTACCTCAAAATATTGCTAAACGAATGCTGTTGAAAACGATTCGCACCATACCTCAAGTCAAAGTCGTTCATTTCTCTCCTCACCACAATTTCGACCAGGTGAAGCGCTTAAACTCAACATGAAACTTGGAGGCGGAATGGTACCGTGGACGATGTATTCTGAGTTTATCAGCGAAAAGTCTGGAGCTAATGAGGATGTCATCAGAGACATAATATATAGAAGAAATAAGGTAGCACCTAAAGTGCTTTCTTTTAGCATAGCACTAAGAATCAGATGTAGAAGTGAGAAATGTCTTTCATTCTTACTTGAAGACCTTATTTACAGTGGAATAGCCTGCTCAAGAGCAGCCTTACACAACAGATTACTGAGGCGAAGAAAACGAGGCTGCTATTGAGCTGCTAAAGACACAAAATTCGAAATGCGTCTCGAGGCAGCATGTTATGAAA
The DNA here is from genome assembly GCA_022844705.1 of Toxascaris leonina. Classification (NCBI taxonomy): domain Eukaryota; kingdom Metazoa; phylum Nematoda; class Chromadorea; order Rhabditida; family Ascarididae; genus Toxascaris; species Toxascaris leonina. The sequence continues at coordinate 9,904 of JAARMF010002888.1, forward strand.
TAGTGAGAGTTGGCTCCAGCCATCTCACCTCATTGAGTAGTCTGTCGGGGTATGAGTGCAGACGGTATCGTTTTGTTTTCAGCAGGTGTCAGCCTCCGCGCTCCCATGAACTGCGACTCTCTCGTTTACTGATTGGTCGTTCTTGCTCATCTGTGATGTTGACGTTCATGGCACCATCTCCATGTCGTAGCATATGGCCCGTAACTGTATCGGTGGAATTCTTCAATCTGCATTCAGCCGCATCAGATTTCGCTGTAAAAACTTATGGTGTCCCTAGGTCTCCTCAAAAATTATCGCTTCATACTGAGAATACGCTATGTTTCGATAACCCAAATAAGAGTTGTCGAGCTATCGCAGTGCTGGAAAATGCACACTGGGCCTAGACGACAAACTCAAACTGACCAACTGAAGGATGTTGAAGCTTGATCGAAGAGGATGGGCGCAACTAGCCGAGCCGTCGTCAAGTCACACCAGTTTGATTGTCGATAAGTTTGTCGTTGAATCACTGCAGCTGCTTCCGTTATCAGAGAGGTGTGCGCCTTTACAGCGATACGAGTAATATCAAGGGATCACTGGAACTCAAAAGCGGCATTTGTGGTCATCCTTGGGACGAATTTGTGGCAGCTGTTTCAAATCTCATACGCGTCAGGCAATAGAATTCTCAGTGACCTACTTCTTGGTACATCACTTGAGCGATCATTCGATTCCTCGTTTTCGTTGTAATCCGTGCAGCATTTTTGTCTTATCTGGCGTGACCATAATTTCGTGAAAATCTCGGCCTATGCGTCTGCTTTGAAGCACATTTCGTGTTCCGTTACATTGCACGAGTCACTTACCGGTTCCGTTTTTCGCTATTTCGATGTCGTTGATGTTTTGGCAGGTTTCTCCTGCTCGTAACTTCTATTCTACACGCATCATGACTCTTAACCTCCACCTTTCCCTCAGAGAAACCGACGACCTCTATGTTTTTTTTCTGTTGTCTGCACGCGAGCCTTCAACTGTTTTCAATACAGCCAAATCAAGCTCTTCGGATAATCAATATTCACATCTGCCACATTTTATCCTGTTCCCCCAGGATAAAAATTTCCCTAAGAGCAAAATGACGCAGCTATTTAAGGGAAATGTTTATTTGCCACTTTGGACGGTAGCATTTCCAAGCAATAAGCCATTCGATAGGTTTTTATAATTGTTGAGCGGTTGGATCTAGATTCACCGCATGTTCTTCTGAAGACAAGACGACGATAGCCGGAACCGATGTTCGCTTCCGTCGATAGAGAATCACTTTTCAGTTGCTACGGTAACTCTCGTTGGCTATTTGCTTTTTTCCGTTCTTAAAGATCATTGGCTGGGCCAGTAAGGGCTGGGTTTTTTTCCATGTCGGTTTCTCATCACTGGATTTTAGGAGCAGTATGATCGTGCCTCTGACTAGCGTCTGTTGAAATTAGGCTTGAGTTGGAATGCCCACTTTTTTCAAGATTGTATATGCTGCACTTTTTCGAGACTTTTGCGATCCTCTGGGGTCACATTTAAGTGTACCTGCTTGTTATAATTACATGGAAATGCGCAGTTGCATCTGAAACTGAGCGAACGAACACAGATCGGTGACGATCCCTCCGTTCTCAGTTAATCCATTGAACAAACATTTTTGGCCAATAGTGCTTCAGTTGTAGCTGAACAGCCAATAAGTCAGTTGCACTAAGGAATGAGTATAAAATTGGAGCGTGCAATAAGGCTGTACAGTAATCTTTTCTCAACTTCATACAAAGCAGAGTTTTGAAAAAAAGTAGTGACAGTTCGTCTAGTCGACGTGAAAGAATGATCCCATGCCGGTTATCCGTACTATCAACAATTACCTAACATTTGAATGTTATATTTATTTTTTATTTTAATAATTTTAGGTAATCAATCGGCAATTATTATTGCCGAAGGGAATAATCACTCATATTTATTCGTTCTTATGAATATTGCATCAATGATATGCTCATCATTATTATTATCGATGTCGTGCACAAGAAGAAAACGCCCACATTTGGGGCACCATGAGCATAAAAAACGAGACTTGGATGAAAGCGCCGATTCTGAAGAACAAGAAAAGAATTATCGGGTGCCAAAAACAGAACAGTTGCCGACAATTGTGGAAGAAAAGAAAGAGCTCACTGAGACAGCTGGTCAGTTGGATTCGAGGAAGGATCAAAAAAGAGACGAGGACTACAATATCGACTCAAACGCGCCTCGACGAAAGGCCAATAGACGAACGAAGCCGCCAAAGGTTATCATTGTTCTCAACTGAAATACTTTGAAGGTTTTTTGCAAAATGTTTTAAATATTCTGTTTCCTGTTGCATATATGTCGAGCGGAACGAGAGGTGGAGCCTGCGCGATAAACAAAACGATGTCTGAGGAGGGTGTATATGAAACACGATTTCAAGGAATAAGTTGTTGCAGATGGTTATTTCGCCTTTCTATCAGATCCTGTTCGAGGTGCTTTGATCGAAAACCGATTCCCATGTATTTCAGTTCAAAAAAACCGTCATTTATCTTAGCGAGAGATGGGCGACGGATTCAACCATAGATGATTCCAGATATTTACTGTAGCCGGAGGGATTGAGCTGAAGAAAAGCCTTAAACGAAGTAGGTATAAGGATACAAATTAAGCCTTTGGGATGACCAGTAACGAATGGATTATTTGAGGTGACGAGGAGCAAAATGAGGTGATGGCATTTCAATTTGCGGTGTGGCGGTGGGAGTTTTGGCGACTAGAATTTCGAAGTCAAAACCTCAGCAGGGATATAACTTTGGATCTGTGGACTTCCCCTCTGTAGGAGGCGAAGGGGTCAGGAGTCAGTCGCGACATATAATTGTCCATCTACTAGATAAATAGTGCAACACCAGTTAGTGTGATCACCACGCCTCACTCTACTTATGAAGGAAATGTTCACCACTTGCAAGTTCGTGAGGTTGTTGAATGTGTGCAACCTCGATCAGAGTTGTCACCATTCAGGGACAATAAAAACTCAGGGGAGGATTGCTTCAGCTCTGTTGACGTGTTTATTTCTTTTACAATCGAGATGAATGCATCGGTTAGAGCTGTATCAGTCATCACGCAATTCGCATATAAATAAAGCGAAATCCTTCTTTCAGGGGAGGACGAAAACAAAAACGAAAACAAAAACGAAACATGAGAAGGTGAAGGATAGCGAGAATGAAAATGTGAAACATATAAAGACAAGGATGGTCTCCACACAACTAGACACTCAATCATACAATGAACATGCGAAGCGCAAAAAACGCCGAGAGCAACTTCGCATGGAGCGCGATGCGAAGAATGATCAAGGGGCAATTAAAATCTCGATTTCTGAAGTCGATGAAAACCAGGTCAATGTAAGCTCTCATATATTTTATTTTTCCTCTTTTGGAACAAGTTTCGTCTTTTTTAGTTTATCCTCAGCTTTTCTTTTGCCGCAGTTCAGACGTGTATTTCTGCGATTGGCCGAATCGATTGGTCGACAGGAATCGACTATTAGAGACTGATCGATCGATGAAACCAACTAGAACTACGTTTTTCACACATTATAATTTGCCCGTGGTACAAAGGGCTTGTTTTTCTTGGAAATGCGATGCGCGAGCTATAACCATTTGCGACTTCATTCTCCCAACTTGCTCGTCTACGGAAAAAAAAATCATTCAGGACAACTGGCACACTTGAAGGATGGCAAGGTGTTCGCTGCAGAAAAATGCAACATTGAGCTGTTTTTATATCAGGGCTTTTCGATGTGCAGTATGCCGATAGAGCTAAAAATTTTTGTTTCTTTCACATAGATCCTCTTTCGATATTCTAGGTTCTTAACTGCAAAAACGAATCGAAGAGTGTACCTGAATAAGGAAAGTGAAACAATCTTGACAATATAAGTGATCCAATGTGGTCAATTCGGAGGTAGCCGAAAAGTAATGAGAAGGTTGTGAGACTTTGAGGCTTCAACCATCCCTATGAAATCGTATGGAATCGACAGTGATGAATGCTTATGAATAAATGCACACAAGCATGAATGGTCGTTCTAATGGAGGCGAAGCAAGGAATCTGAATTGTAGCTTACAGTGTCCTTTTCGTTGTCTTTCAAATGGGCATTTGCTTCACCATAAGCAATCACTATGCTACATCGCTACATTCATCCATTTTCTTCAATTCGCTTAGTTTCTCCCACATTTAACTAATATATCGCAATGATTACTATTTGAGTCGCTGAGGTTATTCTGTAAATAATTTGCATCTTTCAGGAGAATAACGAACGCCAAAACTCTCAGTGAGTGTTCACCTTATATCATTGCTATCCAGCAGATGTTCATTCTCATAACCTTACTGGCGACGAACTGATAAATGCCGTCGGGCTGTCGCTCTACCGAGGCTAATTCACTGTTACTTATCTACTTTCTTTCGGCTTAAGAAAACCGTTCCAATACAAGCTATGCTATCTATTCGATGCAAAAGATCCGAAATTGCTTGTACATATGTTTCCACCGATTGATTATGTGCTTCCACGATGGAACGATTGTGAATGGTTGTGATAGAGAGGCGGCGAATAAGCAGTATGAGCGACCCCCTCTAAAAAACAATCTAAAATATTCGGATAGCATCGTTCATTTTCAGTCGACACCTTCATATATTTCATTATCTCTGACTTTACTGTTGAGGCAAAAGAGATAAATGTCATTTGAATGCCCACAAAGGTTGAGAAGTTTGCATTACATTGCCTACCAGCACTCTTCTTGCACAACTGATGCTTCATTTGCGTCGCATTCTGTTAAGCCACACTGTGGCTGTCATAAAGTATCATTTCGATTCAGGGAGAGTCTTGCTTCTCTTCGAATGAAAAAAAGCGAACCTTCTGCCTTTGTGGTTAAAGATGATTTCGATAGGGAAGGATCAACACTGCAGCGTCGAGTACATCATAAAGGTGAGATGAATATCTCTTCAACTTAACGCCAATATTTGATAAGGATTTTATTGCTGTTGGTGTCTATTTTGAGCCACACATGCGACTTTGCCTACTTTATCTGAATCGCACGCACACTTAAACATGCTGCTTCTCATTATCTAGTGGACAGCAACCACACTGTTCTGATCGCGAGTCTGTTCAGCAGTCAGTGTGATCGGTTCCGTTCCTTTCAATGTCTTAGATGCCCTCCCCCCCCCCTCCCCGAAAAAGCTGCCCCTAATATTCAGTAATGCAATATTAGTCCGAAGTAATAAAATTGTTGCCGAAGTAAACATGCATGTTTTTATCCTTAAGCGCTGGCTTCACCTTATACATGCCCTTAATGCCCGCATTGTCCTTTAAAACAGTAATTCTTTATTTATATGCGGTGTGAAAATGCTCAAATCCAGATGTTGTAGCGGGAGGTAAAGGTAAGCAACGAAGGATCAACGAAGGAATCATGGTGATCGGAAAAGAGGGGAAATATCGTCGATATGAAAAGCGAAGTTTGAATAAAAGCGAAAAGCGAAATCTGAATAGCATAGGCGCCTATGACGATTTCGTGGACAGCGCCAGAAAGAAAGATGGGAAAAGCATGTCCATAGACCACTTTGATAATTCCAAACAACTGTGGGAATCAGGTAAGTCATTGCGCGAAATAATTTGCTCTCTACATATGTTTCATCAGATTCCGGCCTTCGAAATAATAGATGTCAGTATATCTTCTGTCCATCTACTCTTTAACCGCACGATGTGAGTCGCCTGAAAACGTCATTCTTAGCAGATATCCGAATCCAACAACCAGAGCCCAAAAACATCAAGATATGAAGGTAAAGCATCTGTTGTCACAAAGTTTCATTTTCGTTCATGCGTAAAACTGTTATATTCGCAGGTGAACAACTCTCACAAGATGCTAGACGCCTCGCCGATCAGTCAATAACCAATTACGCTGAGAAAAAAATCCGGCCGAAGAGGTTTGTAATGGGAGAAAAAGAGGTAGTCTTTTCAATTCTGTATCGCAGAAGATAATAAAAGAAATTAGTTTTCCTCAAGAAGACTGTGGAACCACTAATGACGGATGATCGCCATATTCATTTTTTTTTCGTTTCTTCGTTGCTAAAATGTTTCACGCACTAGCCAGCTTCAACAAAGGGACTTTCTCTACAACATTTCTCATTAAGATCTCAAGAGAGGATGCCGTCTTAAGAGAGAATACTGTTTTCAAGGTAGGGAAATGAGAGCGAATACCCGTGGTTTTTTTGGTTTTTCATTGTGAATATCTGTGGTTTTTCTCAAATTTTGGTGAACGAAGGTATGTACTTTGCAGCTATCAAAGTTGTATCACTGCAGCTATTATTGAAAGTATTTTCAGTTGCAAATAGCAAGAGGAATTCGTGCAGCTCGACATGAATATAAAACAATGGATGATGTCCTCAGCGATTGGGGAAGCGAGCAATGTAGGTTTTCAACCTTTATAAACGTCTATTTAAAAGAGAATATCGTGTCTGGCCGAGGAGTCAACATGCGAGTGTCTCACGGCGCATGAATGGGATGGGAAGTATTACAAGCGGGCAGTCGCTCGTATGGATGCAGCCCTTCCATGATCATTCGTCAATGTTCCCATTGCTTTCACTGCATTGCTCGATCCAATTCAGATGAATAAAATGCCCCAGAGATAGGAAGTGCCGCTTTACCCTACCAGAACTGAGGAATCAACATGTATATGTCAACACCACATGCAACTTATCAGGTCGATATTTTCAACAGGACTCGGCACTGACAAGGTCAAATCGACTGCGAAGTTTCCTCCAGGATGGCTTAAAAATGGTGGAAGAGGGAGGGGGGGGGGGGGGGNTTCTTCGATCAGAATTCAATACCAAATAAGCTAAGCAGCCTAAATAAATTCTCTGTATTAGCCAGTCATTTTATGCCATCGCTCTGATGCTTTACAGTTCGAGTTAATAAATTGGAATATTTAAATCACTTTATTGAACGCAGTAAATTCGAAAATAGATCTTGAGCCTTTCGAACGTTCGAACCATAAATGTTCATTGAGAAACGATTATTCGCCTGGTCGAAATGTACAGTGAGCAACAAAAATTGTGTCTTTTTCACGGATACAAAATTTTTATGTGCCGTTGACATCGTCCAAGTTGTGTGTTTATATCGGCGTTTTATAGGAAACAACGGTTCTCTTTCTCAGCCCAACTGCATTAAATAATTCGCTTTGAGCGAATCTCTTCCCAAACGTTGGTACTTTTTTCGAATCTGTAGTGCAGGGTACTTGAACGAGCATTTGTTTTTCTTTCTATACTATCATTCTATTCTTAACCGTCTGTGTAAATTGTGAACAAGAAATGGGAAACAATTGTACGCACTGAATTTGAGTTATTTGAAGCTGCAGCTGGTTCGGGTGAGCATATAACAATGCAAGTCAAAAAACAGTCAAGTAATTTGAAAAAGAACCGATCAAAGAGGACAAGAAGTCGGCATTCAAACAAGAAACAGTCGCCGACCGAGTCCAAACGAGCTCAACGAATCAAAACAAATGCGGAAGTGAGGTCGCCTAAACAGAGTCGACCAAACGTCGGCAAGTATAAATTTAGAATAAAAAAATCAGAAGAGGATTCGAATCGCTATAAGAATCGCCACATTGAGGAAAGCAGCATGGCGCCTTCAAGTAGAGCGTATAAATTACGTGATAGCAAACAACCGAGTTCGAAAGACAGGAAACGATCGAAGGAAGAGTGCATCAAACAGCAGCACAGTTCAAGTGACAATAAGGGTACGAATAATAAATGCTATTTTGTATTCACTTAGAGTGACAGTGGAATGGAAAAGATAGGTAGCGGTTAGTTAATTATGCNATAGGTAGCGGCTAGTTAATGATGCGCTAGTCAGACGGGAAGTATAGGCCAACAGCAGAATGTCGTAATCTTTGCATCAAGGTTCAGATTCGATTCCTCTATGGGTTGTTAATAATGAAAGCGATTCAGCTATGTTGTGACTCGAGAATATCATTCATATAAGTTCTTCATTTCGGTAATACAAGAAGATAAATTTTTTGAAGTAAGTCTGCAAAATACGCAAATATAACCAAATCGTTTGTTGTAAAGTGCAATAATTTTTNNNGATGATCTATTTTAGGCGAAAATTCCCCTCATCACTCTCGCACAATGCTTCGAACAGAAAGAACTCAATCTTCGGATAAGAAGCCATTTTAAGCAACTCGTTAACGAGTGAGCCACTTTCAATATTCATGAAATTAAAACTATTCTTGCAGAAAGCCATGTCGTATCAATCCTTTCGGCATTCCTTTTCACTCGTCTCTTATAGATGATTAAACATTTTGCATTGACCATTATTTGTAAAACAAGAAAATTGTTTTTCCTTTTTTTACTAATTTCCGTATTACTCTAGTGAAATTGCTTATTTGAATTAAAGAGTTCTATTTTAGGATATTTGAGGCGATTTTCGACGTATTTCACCGAATGCTTCCAATTCTATCAAATTTATCTTACACGATGTATTGCATTGTTTTCATATTGTCGACGAATTTGAAAGACGTTGGAGGTACAAGAAATCTTTTTGAGTGACTTCCCATGTTAAAACGCCAATAAAACGTCAGTACCGTGACTTTATTCGCATGTTCCTTAGTGTCGAACTGAATGAAGTCATAGGTTCAATGGACTGATGATAGCTTATCGGAAAGCTTATGGGGCCATGCAGCAAATGTGTGACATTTCTTTTGTCGTTGCAATATATTTCGTTCTCAGCCATAATGTCTGCTGTGATCTAGCAGCAAATAATGGCAACGGCTTGTTAGCGTTATCCCTTACGAATGGTCGCATCACTTAATTTTGCTCGCACAATGTTTTAGAGCCAACGTAACCAAAACTGTTGATATCGTCAGAAGGTATACATCAGTGCCTCACCAAATCCTGTATCAGATGCTCTGATACGGTCGCTTCGAACGCTTGTTAATAATGAAAGCATCGAGTCGTCACTGTTGTTAGCGAGTGTGGAAGTTGCCGAAAATGACAGCAATAAGGTACTGAAGGAAAAATGCGAACTTATGTCAAAAATCACTTGACTGTCATATTTGAGTTGACCTCTTGGAATTGATTTGATAGTTGATGCAGCAGCCGACACAAGGTCATGTTTAGCAATGCGAGGCTTTTACCGTTGTATCCATTTTGCAGTCTCTCTTCTGGCTCATTGTCAATTCCTTGCATTCACGACAGCTGGGCCTTCACCCTTAATGTTGCTACCCAGCAGTGAGGGGTGCTTGTTGGCAGTATACATGACACTGATACGCACATATGACATATATTCTTTGAATGAAACGCAACTGAAACATTGCTCGATTAAGATGCGAACTAGGTCAATCTGTTCAGTTTTTCCAAGGGAATTGTTAAGCTGCTTTTAAGTACCGTCATCGAGGCGAATCTTCACTGATGGAAATGCGACCTAGTAATTGCGGCACAACGACGAGCGTACTTGTAGTGCATACAGGAAATAGACTGGAAGCTCCACCGTGCGATGACTGCCAATTTTTTATCAGAGGTGTGTGGGTGAAATTTTCATTTGCGTTTAGAGTGAATGAGAAGCAGAGAGATGCCTCAGATCANGGAGGTGCCTCAGATCACTCGAAATCTCCACAGTTTAATTATATTCACTGGTGAATACGCTCAAGATGGATCACTGTCACTTCTGAACTGCCTTCTCGGTGTTCCATTGAACAAAATCATGACCAGATGATATCGATCACCTGGAAGCAAATAGTGTTTAATCCAGCGATGATTAGCACGCCTGTTGCTTATAGAAGGGAATCTGCTAAAACAGTCGAAGAGCACTGTTATCAGACTTTCAACCTCAATTTCCATTTTTTTCCAACAAACATGCCACTTGTGTTAGAAGAGGATGCGTTCACAGATTGATATGGGACCACATTGAAGCTCATACGACACAGGCAGCTAGTTTCCTGATTGTCCACCGAACTTCCGAACTGCAGAACATTTCCGCCCACGAATAGATTCGTGGTGGTGACCCGTCATCACTAGGAAAGAAACATAGACAAGAAACCTTTCGTAAAAGATGAAGATGTATATGGATTCCAAAGACACGGTGAGCAGAGGCGCATAAGAGGTAACCTATAGAAGAGCAATGATAAAAAAGCCAGTTGTTGGAGGTGTATCGGCTTGAACAAAGCTATTTTTTACTTCTGTCTTCTTTTCCGCATCTAGCCCGTCCCCACCACCCCACCTTTTTCAATGTTTCCTTGCTTCTGTCAACTCCAAGCTATTTCACAGATATATTAACATAACTTTCGCTGATACACTTGTATAGCCAATATCTTCTTCACTGATACCATCTTCTCCAACTAGTCTCTCTCAAAAGCACCGAGACTATTCCTCATTTTCATTAACGTTACCGTTCCATACTACACTGCCATCTGCACTGGAATTCGCGCAAACAGGCAGCAGAAATTTTCTACCTCCTCTGTTATCAGGATCGCGCATAGTGGATTGGGACGACAGCACAAATATCGAGAATCGTCTCTTATATATGTCGGCCACTAGCCATTCGACACTAAATAGCAACCTTTCACGAGAAATGCTCTATCGGGCATTGTATCATATCAGAGGCTCTCTTGACAAGTTGTTTGTTATTTCGGCATTTCGGATTGCATGATTACTCGCAGGAACAGAACAGAACGCCAATATTTGACGTCATGGTGTTAGTAAAAGGAACCGTTGGTATTAATCAGCTTATGCAATTGCATGCACCATTTCCCCCTCGCTCATCACGACCCTTGAAGAACTCTTGTAGCTCAAAACGTTTGCGTTCCACTTACCGCTAAGATTTCTTGGCCAAGATTTTTTGGCTACTGCAGGCCTTTGACCAAGTTATGTTATACTAAAGATTGTTATATTATGCGCTCGATGAATATATACGGAGATTGCATGTGTTCTGCGTGTTGGTCATATGTCCGTGCCCCACACCGATTGCTTTTCTTCAATCACACTTCTGATTGGCACAGTCAAGTGTGAGTGGGTTCGCGTTACCATCAGATTCGAAAAAAAGCGTCGAATTACCGAAAAGAGTGCTATTTTTTTTAAACGATGAGTGCTCACATCCAGCCAGCCGTTTTTTAGAGGGACATAAAAACGGCACGAGTATGAGGTGTCTAATCGAAGAGTACCTGAACGGAGAATTAACACACATTTAATTGGTTATTACTGTTGAATGACACGGGGTTATTTTGTTTACTGGGAAATTGTATATTCGTTGAATCGTCTGTTATTATCACAGCATTCACTTGCGGACATGACGCAGATTCTTGCCTTCTTTATCACTCGCGATCACAAATTCGTCATGCTTGCTGTCCATGATGTTGACACGTCTAGCACCTGCCGATCTTCCCAATATACCTTTCTTCGGCTGAAACTCACTACTCATTAAACAAGAATCGAATCAGAAGGTTAAATAAGAATCCTCCAAAGTCAGTACACATTTCAACTTCATACGAGTTGCTGAAGCTGAATTTCAGATGATCCATGTACTCTGAAGATCGTTAGAAGATAATAAGAAGGCGCACCTGGACGGGGTTGTTCTTTAGTTTGGCACGCTCCCTTGCTGCGATTTCACGTACATCACTGTTCATGGCCACTGACGGTGCTTGCGCAGCTGAGGCAGCAAGAGCTGATTGTACCCTGTTTAGCCTCCATAGTGTCCGGTCTTTCAATCACCGAGGTGACATACCGCTGCTTCTGTAAACTCTTCAGCAGCAACTACCTGCAGACATCCTTATCAGTGACTGGCGTCCCATCAATATCGATCATGTGGTCACCGATCTGGAGTTGCTGCGACGCAAGTGAGTTGGGGTCACAACGCGAAACGAGGACACGATTCTGGTAGTGCTTGATTCCGAGACCCAACTTCGGTCCGCCTGGTTTCCAATCGATTCGCATCATCTGCAATCTTGAAACCAGTCAGAAAAGATGGAAGTTCTCAGTCAGAAATTTGTCGTCCCACATTCGCTCACCTATCTGAGTTGTCTTTGGTTACCTGACCTCCTAAACTGGTCGCATTATTATGGTCTTAAATGGTCGACATACCGATGATTATCAGACAGTCAGGCGTGAAGGAGTTGAGGCGAATTGGCTAAAATGAGAAAACTTGGAAGCCCAAGCGGAGCTGCACTAATGTACTTGGAATGCAGGAGTCTCAAACGTTTTTNAAGTCTCAAGCGTTTTTTTCACATGCATAGGTTACATGATCACGGGACGTGCAAAATACTGACGACCTCTTCTCTCTTCCTGCTCCCTTCCACCCATTTCCGACACGTTTTCTCGCCCATCAACGCACCTCAGTACGAGCTCCATCTGTAATGATGCATGTGAACACCACCAACCAACCAGGTAGCAGAATCCATCACGGCGGGTGATGTATTTGGCCCGTTCAGCAGGGACGTTGACACGTGCAGCCAATTCCTCGGCTCTTTTCTCGTCACGAACGATGAGCAAGTTGGCTGCCGGCGGTGCATAACGTAGTAGTTGGAAAAAGTGATTTGTGTCGTGAATCGCTTGATCATTCACCTTCAGTATCTGATCGCCTACCTGTAGGACATATGATTGCTGATGTGAGTTCAGAAATGGACACATACTATTTCGAAAAAACCTTTCATTCTGCAACATTAATTACGTAACAGACTTGGGATAAAAGTGCTTAAATGCAATTTTCTGGAAAGAAGCTTCAACAGCAAAATAGTGAAACAGTTGTATTAGAGGAGAAACAAGACCTCGCCCTGTCTTCCGAGCATAGACAAGTGATTGTGTAAGAGGGTGAAGACATCCGTTCAACATTCAACTCTTTCGGACATTGAATTAAAGACGACGTATTTCATCGACGGCAGTGGCAACAGATTCGCTACCAGAGGTCGTGATATGGCAACAGATCCGAGGACACTCGAAAAGAACTACTCCAACATTCCATCATGAAGGATATCTGTATCCAACATCAATGCTGCGGTTCCATTGCAAAATCCTTAGCATAATGTCACTTCAGATGGAACCATTTTCGGAGTTCGAACGCGTAATGAAACTCCACTCGTTCATTACCCTCACCACCACC
>JAARMF010002890.1:0-23768 GCA_022844705.1 Toxascaris leonina
AGTTATCTGTCGCTTCTCTCTAGAATCGAGCTATATATACACCACTTTTTCTCATGACGCCTTTTAGTATTCATGCCAAGATAGTCAGTCTCATCAACATTGATGCCGTGTTTTCGACATTTCTCTTTGTCTAAGGGCTGCTCGTATCGTCTTCTTATACACATGGCGCCGTATTTCCGGCGTTTTCTTTGTGAAGGGTGCGTTGCGCATCTTGTTTTGGAATTTCTTTTGCTAGCCTTTAGCTTTCAACATCCCTTCAAATGCAAATTTAACACTCCTTTGCACTTAACATCGCTCGAACATTTGTTACAGTACTTCCTAATTCTACAACCTCTTAGTTTCGCGTAATCGCGACAATTGTATACATCAGTGCACAGTTTCAGTGTGTTCAGTTGTTCGACTCCTCGCCTCACTGAATCCAATAAACGAGCCGATGCTATCGAAGTACCACTCGGGCAACTCACTTATTGAGTGGTATTGCAATCAGGTAAGTACAAATAGGAATATGTGCACTACTTGCATGCCATTTCACTTGACAATTCACTGTAGAATCTATTGAAGCTAATTGTTGGTGAGTTTTATTATTTCTAGGCATTGCTGCCATCACACAGCGACATTTCATTTGGATCATGCAAATCCAGCGTTTCAATACTACAGGTGCATCTAAAATGTTTCCAACATTAACACTACCTCCTCCATTCTTTCACCCTCTCCCATTTTCATTGTTTAGCTTAATCTCTTCTTTGTTTTGTCGCGATGAATTGTGCAATTTGTTAAAGAAATAAACAAAATAAGTGGTTGAAAACTGCGATACGGTAATTGGTCGCGACGAGGATGAGGGAAACGGCGTCGCACACAATAATACTCTTCTCTTAATTCTGGCAATCCAATCACGATCCCTTCATCTCCAATGATTCACACTTGCCCATGCTCCTCTGCTTCGTCGTCGTACTATGATGTAGATAGTTCCAAAATTGATAAATATTCCGGAAAGTAGGATAGGTCTTTTTAAGCGAAGAACTATGCGCTGGAAACTGCAACTGATGCTTATGGAAACTGCAGAATCCGAGGAAATTCAATTGTCACACCATATATCAAACAGCAATCGCAGAATTTTAAAGCACAGATTTGATGCGATCCGATTTATATATTGCAGTGATATGCAGCAATGGAAGTGACTTATGAACTTTAACTTATGTGCTTCCTTTCAGTTGCGAACGATCGTTATCTCACTGTGCACATTAATAGTGATTCCTTCCTATCGAACTGCTGCCGTCTCGATCATTCGTCGGCATCGCGATACGCAATTGGTGCAGTCACAAAATTGCATTACGGTAGGCATCTTCCTCTGAACATCAGCTTTTGCTTCCTTATTTGTTTATCTTACACATTCAGCTTCCCATAGCAATAAAAACCCTTTGTTTTATACAACCTACTCATATTTCCATCCGTTGATTGCACAAACTGTTTATTGTTTGAAAGCAAGAACTTCATTAACACATGAAGCAAGTGAACAAATTATTATGTTCATAAATTAGAAAAAATAATCGGTGCTCGCGTATTAACCTGTTCGATTGGCGTCTATATGATTGATTAGTTCCACACCTTGCGGGTAATCAAATTTGCATACTGATCTGTGCAAACGTCATGAAATGTGCCTGAACTAGTCAAGAAAACTGACGAGTTACTAAGATAATAATATCAGCGGAATACCCTTCAATGTAATAGAAATATGCACTGATGAGTTCGAAAAGATGAGGGCAAACGTATTGCTGATCTGAGAGGTCTGGATTTATTGCCTAAAGATCGCCAAAGGATGAACTAAAGCCAGAAAGTCAGGCATTGTAGCCATATCTAGAGTATAGCAGGTGAAAATTTTATGAGAGAAACCGAAAGTAGAAATCCAATCATGGACACATCGAACCTTCTGCGTGGTTTCCAAACATCAATGAGTAGGAAAGACTGCTGAGAAACGATGCATGACAAGATTCCAACAAACTTTTGCTAGATCAAGGTAGGTGTGTCTTGCTTGTGGCGATATATAGATATGCACATCAATAAGATACAATAACTTGCAATTTTTTCACAAACTTGAACTTCTGAGTTCCTCATCTCCATTTTTCTTCTCGCTCGCTTTCCTGTTTTCGAGTACTATAATGTGGGAATAAAACTAGACAAACTTCAAAAATTTCGCATCCTTAAGAAATAAATAATGAAGTAAGGAAGAAAAAGGTCGTTTAATTATTTGAACACGGAGGTTGCGAGGTTAACTCATATCCTGAGGCATCACGTAGGGGGAATGTCACACGAGTAAGTGTTCCACAATTCTTCTACTGTTTAAGAAATAATCATTGTGAAATAATCACCCTATGTACAGCCAACCCTTGTTCCTCACAACGGTCTCAGAATTTTGTCGTTCTTGCATCCAGTAGTGCAGCGAAGAATTTCCGCTGTCGAATCCTCCTTATATCAAAGACCTCTTTAATAAATCGTTGAAGGTAATTGAAGGTGTAACAACCGATTTACAAGTGTGGCATATATACTGCTGGAGTAGCTGATTGTTGGATGTGGCATTCAGTAGTACGTAGGTTCCACTACTCTTTGTGGAAGTTGGGCAACTAAAGCGTAACAGCTGATGTGAATAAAAAGAGATTTTTGCAGAGACTTTAGCGAACGATTGGAGTGTTGGAGTGTTCTCGACGAAGAAAAGTCGTTCAAATATCTGATTCTTCATGGACATTTTTCCTGCTAATGTCTCCTCTCATCGATGTCGTTTTTGACGACAGCCGTTCGTGATACTCTCATCATTGACGATCTGTGCAGAGAGAACGAAGGAAAAGTAGAAGATAGAAGGAAAACGACGGCAGTGAAGGAAGAAACAGAGGACGGCTAAAAATTTTCTGAAGCCTGAAGCTGTACTCGTGTGCAATTGTTGACACCAAAACAATCTTTCCTTCTGAGGAATAATAGGTGCGAAAGTTGGAGATGCAAGTCGATCCACACAAAAACCTGAGGCTGAAGAGACACGAGCTATCTTATGCTCACGTTCACAGATGTGTCCAAAATTAGAAGTGAGATCTTTCGCGCTGATCACGTAAGTGGTGGACAGGACTAGGAAGGCTATGGAAAGAGTCGATAGTACCTTCAGTAAAAGTTTAAGTCAGGGAAAGAGGAGAGGGCTGAGGAAGTGGGAGGGGGAGGGGATAGATGGAACAGTCGTTTTCCTACATCTTTCTTGTTATCGCTGACGATAGACTGTCATGACATTCTTGCCTGACTCTCGTACTACGTGCTCAACGGTTTTGAGGCGTTGCTCATCTTTTGGGCAGCAGCTAGCATCGGTCGGTTCGATGCATCTGAAATATACGATGTAGATGTGCTGAAATTGATAGCCAATTCTCAGGGAAGAGTGTAGTGTATACTGGAAATCAGCATTGGATTCAAAAACTTTGAGAGAAGAGACTAGTGTCATTTGGGATCTCCCGACTTCTGGATTCTCATAGTTCTATGAGCCTCCTTCTGTAGATCTCATCTTCGGGTCTTTCCACCCTCGAGACCCCGAATGCCAACAAAAGTTGCAAACAATGACGCACGAAATCTCGTTCTGGGGCATTCGCAATTTGGGGATTGCAAACCTTTAGGGACTTTCAGTTCACCTTCCAAGACTTGAATTTCAGAGGGCTCTTCAACGAATTATCTATTATGTATACATCGATGCATATGGTAGGGATGCTACGGGATACACTGCGTACAGCGTATTGCTGTACGATTGAATGAAATTAAGATACCTGATATTGTAAAAGTTTTGTGGTACGACCCCCATCCGTTTTGATCAAAACCGGTGGACATTGAGGAAAGGTTGCCGAAGGGTGAGTTATTCGCCGTGACGGAAGAAGTAACCTGAAGTTGTGTCTGCGATTGCTTTATTCAGGAAGAGAATGGTGCAACTTCATATATCAAATAGTGCTCTTGTGGAGAAGCAAAAAGGTTGCTTCTCTGAGTTGCATGTTGATCAATTAATCCTTGCACACATTGGAAGTAGAATAAAGGTCAGAGTGAGGTGGCCGGTCGTTCGGCTTGAGCTCGACCCATGAACACCCTTCTGGCCGTTACCGATAAAATGTGGGCACAAGTTCGTGTGGGAAACCTCTCGAAAATGAAGGCTTATATTCTATTATACCTTTATTCTGATTGACATTCACTCGCATTCTTTTAGAAATTCGCAAATTCTTTTTAGGTTTTCGGCATTAAATGAGAGGATTCCAGCAAGCATTTTGCTTCTCTTCAAGAATTTCCGTAAGGGCGGCTTATACGCCACCACCATGAAGTACATAATATATTCCATGTAAAATAGCAACAATACGCATATCAGGCTTCCGCTCGTTTAATAATTGCACACTGCATGGCACAAAGGGAGAGTATGAGGCCAAGTACGATGCGGATCCCCTCTGGCTTTTTCCAAGCATTCGCAACAATCATAGCGAAGACAGTCAACTAGAGTGATGACAATATTTTTGGGCGAATTTGCTTCTCAGGATTTGAATTAGAAAAGAATATCCGGTATGCTTCCCAGTAGGACTGGAAAATGTAACCCAGTGGTTATTAGAATTGTGCTCGGTCGCAATAATGCGCATGTGGCGGTATGCTAAAGTAAGATCCTTGAATTGACAAATGAGCGGTAATAATCCGCATACGATGCCCAATGCATCAGCTCACCCTGACATGATTCTAGAATGCAGCACACAATAAGAAACCCAGAGTGGAAGAGGAAGTGTTGATGGGATGGCTGCGCACAGCCACCGTCCTCTCCCTGCCTACCTCTCCCTCAAAAATACTGACATTGCAGCACAATCAGCGTTGAAAAACGATTATCAATAACGGTCGACGACTGCCAATTCATGCGAGAAATCGGTGTAAACAGCCACGTGAAGCCAGTTTATTTCCCATATGGCATCATCAGTCAGCATTTTATGGAACTGGGAGTTCGGCTTTCCATAGCATTTCTTCCACACAGTCAAGGGGATCGCGGGAGGGGGAGACACATAGATTAGAACTGAGCGCAGGTGAATGAGAATGGCGAAACCTTCCGGAAGTCGAAAAAAATCATGCACTTCTAATACCGTTCAGAAATTGGACTCCATGACAGCATTGTGGAAAAGACGACATTCACTTCGCCGATTCAGTGCTTAGAACACCTTGCCTTCGCTCCATCAAGAACTTAAAGACCACCTCGCTGCAAACCAAGGAGCAACCTGCTCGCCATCACTTCCAAAATATTTCACCATTTGAATGCTATTAATCCAGACTGTTTAGCGGACTTCGATGATTTCAAAGTTATAAAAGAAACTTCTCAAGCACTTAGGTCGTATTCAACTCTGTTCAAATCCCCTTCAACTTCGAATATATTTACGCAAGCTGAGAGCTATATCTCGACACTTTTTCGCTTGGTCAGTATTTTCGCGGATATATCAGGAATGACCACAATATTTTATAAATCCTTTTAGTTTATGCCATCTGCCTGAGTTTGCTTTCTCTGGTTTGAATTACGTGATAAGCAAGGAATCTGGAGGAGCAATCGTCCCAATCTCTCTCGCTCTCACCCAACTCTCGGTTAAGTTATTCACCTCTGTTAAGAGTGTGAACAGTTAAGCGAGTGAAGTAGTCAGTAATCTCTGAGGAGAAAACTCTATGACGCTGACGAAAACTAGATTTCACTTTGCCTTAAGGGAACTGGAGTGTATCCAATCTCGGGCAACGACGAAGGTGGTGAGAAGGCGTCGGAAAAGGGGTTCCGTCGATCATCTAAATGCACTTCAAATAGGTAACACTACTACTTGAGCGACCGCCATTTATTCCATGAAATGCATTGATAGTATACGTACAAGATAGGGCAAACAATGCAGCAACTATCAAACAATTGACTAGTCGCACCGATGATAATCACGAACAAGAAAGAAGGCAGAGGAAGCGTCCATGATATACAGGTAAAAACATTGGAGGAAATACATTCAGAGGTGACCACAACCGAGCAAAAGCGATAACCCATCCGCAACTACGGCACTCGCAGATGCTGAGTTTGGCGAACATTCTTCAGTGCCATATCGCTGTCATTTTATTCCTAATTCAATAACATGAAGCTGGCTTGTCTCGAAAAGAAAAAAGTCCAATGCAACCCTCGCCCTCTTCCCCCCCCACCCCCCCCCNAAGCCAAAAACGCATGCGATAAGAGCAAATTCGAAATGCGAGTTGCACGAAAACCATTGAATTGGGAAAGCATAAAATCAACAGAAACCAAGGCAAGGCTCAAGCATATTACTTCAGGTAATGTCATCAAGCCTTCGACTTCAACTTCTCACCTTGTTTCTCATCCGCCTTCCGCTTCGCCTTTTCTTGAGCCTGAAAACATAGAGTATGCTCTTTGGCATTCTCCTATGTCGAAAACATTTTGTACCGCAAAGCAAACAACGATGATCAGCAATGGTACTTCATCGCTGGGAATGTCTCCTTGACATCATTTCCGTTCCTTGACATCACTTATAAACTTATAAGNCTTCGAAAAATCGGGAGGAAAGATGAAGGAAGTGATGAGTGGAGACTTATAAGACTTATAAACTTATAAGAATGCAAACTTTAGTGCTTAATATAGCACTTCCATCATATAAAAATGAAACTCGATCCGCTTTGGGACATTCTTTTCTCCAATGGTCTCGTGATAAATTTCGGAAACCAAAATATGAATTGATTAATCGGTAAACCAACTAGCAGAAAACGTATGCGATTGACTAGGATGAAAAAACGGATTTAAGAACGGACAAGCACAGTCGAGATGGCCGTGAAGCGACTTCAATGCGAGCCAATTCCGCTATATTTCGCTAAGTGCAATTATTTTACTTGAAAACACATCGGCCTCCTTCGGAAGCATCCATCGAGGATGAAGTAAAACAACAACGGGATAAGTCTGATTGGTAATCCTCATAAACTATTATGGACATCGGACCAAATCTATTCGTCATTCAACCAACCACTTCCTCCTCCATCCTATCCTATCAAGCACTTCCATTCTCTTCTGTCTCCAACTTTCTTTAAATGAGTTTATCATGTACCAAAGACAGGTGAGGAAACTTCACCTTCTTGTGACAGAAAATACCCTATTTGAAGAAAGAAGACGCACCTGCTGGACAAGGGGTACAAGTTTGCCCTCTTTGGCGAGGATCTTGAGCAATTCAACGATGAATGGGATGTAGTTGTGACGACGTCGGATATTTTCTGCCTTGAATGACTTCTCCTTCTCCTCTTCAGCGGCGATCAATGCCTCCAAATGAGCCATCTGTTCTCGCTCAACTCCCATCTTAAATGGTCACTGCTCAAAAACAAAGATATTGATTGTGATGCAAGCCTTGTAACTGCTTATCACAATCTCTGATGCGATCAGATGGCTACGAAGGAACTCGATTTAATCATCTCTGTGACAGAGGCCATCCCCACTATTGAAAGCGCTTCATAAACACCTTATTGATAAAAACAGTTCGAAAAAGAACCACTCACATCAATTCGCCTCAACTCTGTTTGAATGCACAAATAAAAGCAATGCAATTTGATTTTCAGTGGAAAAGCAGTGGCAGCAGAATTTCAATCACTCGCATATGCCATGGCAAGTCTGGAGCCCTTGAAGGATGAGAAAATCATCGCAAGACGGATGAAAAAGTGCTGCAAAAGATGGCGAATGAAGCAAACCTCAGCCAGTTCGGCCAACTGCTTCTGATATTTCATTTTGCGATCCGATATCACTGCCATCAAATTGAAGTGGATCTCTCCTTCACTGTACCTAAAACATCTCACTCAACATATTCATTCGTTTCTCACGAATCGGCTGTTACAAGTAGGAGGATTCATTTCCTACAAATCTTAGAGCAATCCTGAACTGATAAGAACTGAAAAAAGACCGAATTCATTGTGAAGCAATAAATATACAAGAGAGTCACACTCAACACGGCAAGTTATCCGTGAAAGTTGAACAAAATCTGAACGCCGTACTTTTGGATTCTCTTGTCAATGATGGGACGAACAACGTCCAGCCAGTCCTGTCCTTCTTTGACAACCCCCAGGTCGATTGGTGCCGGTCGTAAACCATCGAGTTCGTAAATGTGCCCATCAATTGGCACATAAGTCACGAAGTGGTAATTATCATCCTAGAAGTTACTGAATATTTGCATTATAACATCGAACGATCTTTAACAAAGATATGAAAAGAGTTCCGCTTTTACGGTTGACTTTAAGAATTTACAGTCTTATGACATGGAAAACCACTTACATAACATAAATTTATTGAAAATCGAGTAGATAAAACATTGGGATCGACCTGCTGCGCTAAATTCTTGCTTCAGAAAGTGTCCATAAGCGTCAACTAGTTTAAACTTGAATGACTGAATAGTTGTCTCAAAGTGGGTAACTAAATAATATTTTAAGAAAGTCTCAGTCTTCGCTTATTAAATCTGGTAGTAGCCCTCTGCGCCTGCAACTAATTCATGAAATACAGGTTACCCATCTGTAGAGCTATATATCGATCATAAGAATGCATCATATCTCATTAGTCTGCAATGTCCCCGTGATCGGACCATTATTACTTACTGAAGCCAGTTGAACAGTTCAGATAGCAGAAAATGTAGCTTTTATATGAACGTCATTATCCAGATCGCCCCAACCGAGCGAAATCCAGCAAACAAGTATTCGCCTTCCCTTCCCCTCACATGCTGGAAAACACCTTCGACACTCATCTGAATAATAAGGAAGTAATAACCTTTTCGGGAACTCGAATATCCAGTTCGAATAGATGCTGCCTTGCAAAACTGTTGTGAACGTCGCGAATAGGGTCGCTATTGCTCAGACAAAGGCCACGATTCTGCAACAGCATCATTTCTGACTAATTATATCACTGAGCCAGCAATTCTATTAAATAGCATAGCAACTGAGATGAATCGCTTGAAATGAAGAGACAATCTTCCAAAACCTCATCAAAAACATCATATGTCTGCCCACCTGGCTGAAATATTATTCTCTATCTCCAACTACGCTGAAAAAAACGTCGAATCTCTGGCACAGAAGAACAACGCAGTTCCACAATCAAAACCAACCATGGGATCGAATGTGGCTGTGAAATTCTTGAACTCTTCAAGGATCGGACCCAATGTGAATCCTGAGTCAGGCGATGCGTTCAACAATAAGTTGATGATAGCCTGTGTGGCGCATGCGTTTTGAATCACCTGGAAGTGAATTCTCGCATACGTCATATAAATGATACCTGAAAAAGTCTGAAGAATCCCTTCAACTGCACCTGAGTTATTCCGTTGTTAGGACGAGTGCGACTTGAGATTTCAACAACGCATACACGAATTTCGGGCAACTCTTGATCGGAAATCGGTGCAATTTTCGAGGGATTCAAGTGACCAACTTACCATCACCCAAAGTGATGTCGTCGATCAATAAAAATGCGTTTCAAAGCAAACAGTACCGCTATGTTTTAGATGAAAAGCATGTCAGTGGCGAAGCTATTCTCACAGAAACCTATCAAAAACAAGTACAGACAAATACATAAGCTGGACAGATAACAATTAAACATCCAATATCGCGCTCAATGGCATAACAGTAACAATGCCACTTGAGCATAGGCTAAACACAGAGCAAACGCGGATGTCGATCCCTTCTCAGCAGCTCCCTACACACCTATAATTCCAATCGCACCTCATTCTGAACACATCGTTATGTAGCACATCGCAGAAACACATACCTGTTGTGCGAAGTAGACTTTACTGTTATCAAGAGCGAGTTCACCCGATGGCTCATCACCGGCACGCCATTTGAACAAAAATATGAGTCCATGAACTGGCCTGAAATATCGTTATTGGCAACCATGACCGAACATTTCCGTCGATCCATTCCACTGAGTCCTTCGGAAACTGAGATTTCCATTTGCTTGGCTTTGTTTTGAGTTTGATGAGTATATAAATTCGATGCTGTTAATAATGACGGAGACTCTTAAAAACATTAGCTGTATTCTTCAACTTCATTAGCTTCTTTCACTATATGCGTAATGGCGTCGGTTTGATATTGCCGCCCACCCCAATCAGACGCCAAATCACTTCAGTAAAATAGTTTTAAAAAGACCAAATTCAAAATCTAATAGACCTATAGCAGTGAAAACTCTAACTTGAGGTCAGCAAATTGTTCCTTATCGAGGCTGTAGAGCTCCTCAACCTGAACTCCGACAACGCCAAAGCCACGGATCAGCTCGGTGAAAACTCCAGGATCCGATTCGATCAAACACCAATTACCAGCTTCTCCCATTAGATAGATCTACAAAGTTAAATGCACACGATGTATTTCGCGTCTCGAAGAAAAAAAGACAATGCCGAAAAAATAACAAAAGAAGTGACAAATGCTATTTTCGTTAGTAATCACAAACTAAAAGGTAAAATGAATCAACTTGAGACCTCCCTCCCCCCACAATCTTTGAAGTTTGGTTTCTCAAAATCTGATAGCACTCCTTGCTGACATTTGCTTCTTTTTTAGCGATTATGAGCAGTCGTTCTGAGAAGCTGCCCGAGCACTTCGTCATAACAACACCCACTGCCCGTATGAAGCTGAAAGCTAAACAAGGAATATCAAGCAAAATCCAAGCACGCATCCGCACAGTTGCTGTCACCATTAATACATCCAGGTTATCCACTAACCCAACACATGAGTTACCCAAGCAACCATACACTCCATCTGTATCATGTATTATCACTTACCCATTATAATTCACTCGAATCCAAATGAGAATCGGTCGCAAACATCAGTTGTGAAGAAAAAAGACGCAGATATGAATATAAGGAACACTATTCCCACAGTAACTCAACAGCGGTTTAAATAGAGGGCGAAACCGTTAAAGAAGAACGTTTATTCAATAATACAATAATTACACCACGGTGCAAAAGAAAGCGAAAACGAGCAAAACACCTATAACAACCACTGGGCACCCTCCCCCCTCCTGCCGTTCAACCCTGCATTTCCTACTACCCATTGGCATCATGAGCACTTCTTTCCCATTAGCTTTCCGAAGAGAAGTCCAATATCAGACCCCTCGCTGTCCCATGCCGCAGCTCTGAATTCTTGAAGTGAAAGTGGGCTCCTAGAGTTATGGTCACACCTATCAGAAACATTGTCTTTCCCCCACCCTCACAACGTATTCTCAAAAAACTTAACCAGCGATTTGCATAAATCATAGAATAACTCTTTGTCAAAGCAAATCCCCATGATCCCATTCGTTATCTTCAGCACACAACACGAACCTCAACATACAACAACACAACAACATAGACAGACATCAACATCAATCACTTCGTCGACTTATCCATCTTCTCTTGGTGTAATCTGAAATGGGCGCTAATTAATAAAACTCAACCTGCCTCTTTAAACTTTTGCACTAGAAACCGCTGCTACACACCAAAAGAAAAGATGAGTTAGTAACGAAGATGAAAGTCTTGAGATATAATGTAATTCAGTCGTCTCCTTGTAGAAAATTTACAGAATAATATGAAGTGATGTCAGTGCCACTAGCCCTCCTCCTCAACCCCTCCCTTTCCAAAAAAATCGAAAAAATAAACAGACCTTTTCGCTTTGGATGGACAATGGTCTTTATGCTTGCGACAATGATGGTGTTTGAGATGATGGTGACATTTGTATCGATGCCCACCATGTTTCCGCTTCCTGTCGCCCGCTGCACGCGAAGAGATCTGCGCTGAGGTGGATCTATCACGTGAGCGCATCCTTCAATCATATTTACATTTCCCTCTCGAGTATAAAACTCACTTCGGCAATATTATATAGCCTTCCTCATTGTACATTTGAAAGTTGCATTCAGAAGAATTATGAAACTTTATTGTCATTGCACTGAATTATGTGAAAACGGATTTGAGTCACTCACTATTTACGAATGCAGTTTTAAAGGAATGCAGTGACCGCCAAGGATGGCATAAATAGCAATGAATTTTGCAACATTATTTTGATGTAATAAATACAAATGGTAATCATATATTGCAATGAGCACTCAATCAGCCAAATGTCACATTACTTCCATCACAATTGTAAACGCTTTCAAGCTCGCAACTATGGAGTCTTCACCTAAAGTCGAACACCTGAATGGAAGAGGGAATCGAAATGACTGAAAATACATACCTGACATCTTTTCGTCTATCTCTGTCCCGCTCCCTTTCTCTATCACGATCCCGATCGCGTTCTCTGACACGCTCTCTACCCCTGTCACGATCTGGCGTTCTGGTTCTACTCCTTCTTCGATCTCGATCTCGATCTCGATCTCGATCCCGATCCCGATCCCGATCTCGATCCCGATCCCGATCTCGATCATGCTCATCCCTCTCTCTGAAATATGAAAACAATGACGCTCGTTAAAATGGTCTGATAACCTCGAATAATGGCCTTGAATGCAGAACAAACCGTCTAAAATTCAAGCCTACTGAATGCCCTTTCTCACAAAGAATATTACACGTATCTATACGCAACAGAAAAGCTGTGATGGTGAAATTTCTAAATACTGCAGGTCCTCAAGAGTTTCAACAGATTTCTCCAGGTAAAGGGAAGATTCAGTAGAATTCAAAAAAGACAGAGGGGGAAGAAAGAGGGGCTCTTTCGTGATTTTGGAATATATTTCATGCACTGGCGATAACTACTTAAACAGATTATCTAACCTTTCGCCTCGTTCACGATCGTAATCCGCCTTTGCACGTTCACGGAATTTTTGTTCAATTTCTTTCTGAAATCAACTAATAACTTAAATAAAATTTATTTAAATGATGGGAAAACTTGTTGGTCAAATAAACGTAAGCGGAAATAAAGAGGGGTAGGTAATTAGGATGTGACTGAAAAGGAATAAATGTTCGCTGCAATTCAGCTCTCCCATCGATAGCCTCAGCCTCAGCCTCATCAAATACCCATTTGAGAGATCCCACCTGGCTTGCGTTGAGTTTTGTTTCAACTTCATTCCACAACATATGGACGGGAACCGGTCATGACCCACAATGGAAACCATGACACATGGTTAGAACAGTATCTGAAGGCTATTCCGGTCCAGCTGTCGCCCGGAAACAACACAATAAACGCACAACCCGTTTTTATCTCAATAAGTTCCGCCGCATTGGGCTTGATATGAAAGGTGTGAGTGAAAGGAATAGGGGTAAATAGTTGACCTGTATGGGTACTGGTATGCGAGGGAACAGAGTACCGTACCAGTCGAGTTTGGTGAGCATCATCTTCACTACCTGCGCCATCGTCATCAAATCACCTCCACCTGATCGTGGATCAATCTGCTCCTCGTCCTCCTAAATGTTCGCTATAATATACCTCTCCACAATAAAGCTTCATGGCAGTCAATTTCAATATCAGCATACAGAGTGACCCAAACGATCAAGAAAGATCTGATAAATCACGTGATAAGTGTATGATAAGATGAGTGTGGCAATCCGTGTCCTACAAATATAGATCAACTAACAACTTCTCATCAAACCTCAATTTGGTTCACATTTGAAAAAAGGTCTGAGTAATGTCGAAATATTGGGGCAGTACCCCACAAAACAAAAAGAGCACCAAATAAGGTTCCATCCATGCCCACAGATCGGTTGGAGGTTGACAGAATCGAATGTACATAAATCCGATTCCTCGAATGTAAGGCGAGTCGCGATTATTGATCATACTGACCAACTGCTTCCTGCAATATCACCTTATCAATCATTCGAACACTCTTTCCGCAACTGCGGCCGAACAAAGAACGTACGCTCATATCAAGTGCATAGGGTGCAATCCGCATGTTCATCTTAATCAAGGCAGAAAATATACGAATGTTCAGCGGATACTACGATTACGAGTAAATGAGGTTATTTGTATCCCACAAGACAGGTTCCTTCAACACACACCTCAGATATATCCAACGGTGATTGCAGCGTATCATAAGATATATCTTTTCATCTACCGCCCACTTTCAAACACAGCATAGGCTTATCACTACCAACCATTTATCACTATGATTCGAGAAACAAATTTCATGATCATTCAACACAACACAACATGGAATAATAGATGAAGTCGATGATAACACAATGAAAATCACCATCACTCTTAAAGGATATGAATATCAGTGGAAGTCTTCGTACCTTGTCAACCGAATCGTGAAAAGCTTGTAGAGCAAACAGAAGGCTGTACTCACCACACCGCCGGCACCGACACCTCGCACCTGAACGGATACTCACTCTTTTATGTATCTCAATCCTCAATTCAACAATGTGAACATTTTCATACTCCACTGATGAACACTCCCCATATAACAATAACACCTCAACTGAAAATGAAACAGCTTATAAGTGCAATAAATGCGATATTAGTTATATTCATGAGACCTCACGAATTGATCACTCGATTTTCTTTCTTTCAGCAGTTTATAATTAAACAACCATGAAATCGGTAAATGTTCAGTTCATTTGGTGACAAAAATATGTAAATCAATAAATCAATGAATATGTAAACGAGCATATATATGTTGATAAGTGCAACATACGCAAAACGTATTTTTGGGAATGAAAAGATTAAAGGGTTATGCATATAGCAGACATCAAATGAGTTAGGTAATCGATAATTTTTTGGCATTACTCTTCCCTATCACCTGCGATATTTGACGTTCGGTTTCATACTGCAGAAAATGCTATTAAAAGAGTGGTGGAATCCAAAGGTGTTGATAAAGCAGATGAGAACATTTTGATAACGCTGAATGTTTAAGAAAAGTGAATAAATGAGGCAAGAGAAGTACCACTGAAGTGACTGACCCCGCCACACATGCCAGTCATGCCCTGTGTCTTGCGTGTTCCTCGCTCCCACGGCTCCAGATGCTTCACCTAGAATACTAAATGAATCGATTTTGCGAAATACGATACGAAATACTACCACAGAAACCTTCTTAAAGCAGAAGGGACTCTACCGAGAGGAACAGCAATATAGCCAACGCCAGAGATTATTTACGTAAAGTGCATCTTTTGATGAATACAGAGCTCAAAAAAGCCTTTGAAAGCTAAGCAACCTCAGGCGCAGTGACTTCAGCAAAAGAAAGACCCTCCTATATGACGGCTACATTTAGGCCACTTCTTTGCCACACAATTTATGCCACTTGTCATACAGCTACATCAATCTGACATCAATCTGCTCCGGTACTCACAGAATGATCTGACTCGTCACTAAGGTGCCACGCTCCTCCCGCTCCCCCGCATTACTCCCTGGTATTCAGCTAGACAGAGTTCAGATGAATGGATATACCACTGTTTAACAGTTGACATTAAAAAGCCTGCACTCATTTGATATCCATCTTGCTCTTCCTTTCACCTTTATTCCCCTGCTCCGCATTGGTTCCAGATAGTCATTCTGCTATGCAGTAGTTTCAAAGAAGCAAAAGAAAGATATAACGTGCATTGTAGTAGATCTCCTCGGTCAGCTGCTGGAAGCCGGTTGTCTCTGCGAGGTAATTCTTATAATATGTGCATTGAATGATATTCTCGAGTACGAGTGCATTCAAATTCATCGATTGCGAATTACCCCATAACGGAAGAATATTATTCTTCTTTGTTATTTTCTGAAACAATACAGATCGATAAACCAATCAATACTTGAAAATTCATTATCTGAAGGAAAAAGATGTGCTTCCTTTGAGGTAATTATTTAGCACAAAGCCGTTTATGACAGGCTGGTGGAACGGCTAACCCACAAAGGGGAGCAAGGAAAACGATTTTAATCACAAATGAATCATTCACCTTTAACAAACTCAATTCCTGAATGTTGTACAGACTCTCGAAACATTCCTTTAGAAACTAGAAGGAATAAAAGGGAATAAGGCGGAAAAATATAGCCAACACAAAGTCCAACTTAAGTGATGCACCGCCACCGTCACAGAAAATAGACAAGAAAATGCAAAATGGGCAAAATGGACGCAATGATTTCATATAGGCTGTGTGAGGACGATTCATGCAGGCTATGTTACTCTCAATTTGGGATCGAAAAACGATAGCGTTACTTTCAATTGCACGACTCATATTATTCTTTCACTTAGCACTCACTTAATAAACTTTGTGCTCATCTTATGACAAAGATTCGTTCAGCAATCATCGATCCTAGGCTTTTCTTAAGAAACGCTCCTTCTAGGAGAGTGAAGGGTGCACCGAACCGCTTTGAAAAAGGCGTATGCCGAACAAGTGTTTCTTAGAGAACTATACCATAAGCCTTATAAGCATCATTTGCAGCTTGTGCATCTCGTTTCAACAAGCGCAATCTATACGGAGTTTGTTCAAACGATGCCAATATACCAATATGAAACATAGAGTCTGTGAGAAATTGAACTCCTATCCACGTGGGTGTGAAGCTGCGATCGGCTTATTGCAAAGAAAAATTCCCCCTCCCCCCCTCGTCAGTTCCGAAAATTATATACTCAGCAGCTAAAAAAGGCCACTTTGTTGTTTAATTGAGCATTTATGAAACGAAATCAGCTCATATTTCGCCCTGAGGATTTTTTCTTTTGTTTCAGATCTTTTACATTAATATTATTAAATGCCGCTTTACTTATTTTAATGTTCCGAATCCTTTCAACACCCCCTCATATGGATGACCCTTCTTTATGCTCGAAATAACGAAAAACATAGTCGTGCAAATTTTGGAATTCCAGGCATTCATCTCAAAGCTTGTATAGGATCGGCGAAGCAAGTTGCCGATATATGACTTGAACAAATTCAAGTCGGCCAAGGTGGAAAGTTCATTAACTTCCCTAACAACAGGAGAAGATACAGGTACCTGAATATCGGGGATGGTGTTATCGCTGAGATCATCCTCATACATCACCTCAGGACCAGTACTGAGTCCAGCCACCAACAATGCCGCCGCTCCTCCATCTGCCGCCGACATATGAGTGTTTTTATTCGTAACGATCCTGATAAAGAATAGATATGCAAAAGAGACTTTCTTAACGAGTATGCCATTCGTTTTATGCGAGAGAGAGTCGTTCTTCGCTAGATATGATGCTATGTTTCAATGCCAAATATTTAGTACGCAGATAAGCTATCATTCTTCAATTTTCATAGAGCCAACGATATGCTATAACATGCATGGAAGGGATCGCCTCAAATCCAGCAACGATGTATATCGCCACTTGGCAGTTGCAAAGAGCGCTATGACAACGCGGTAACCATGCATCTACGTCTTTTCTCTGTCCGGCAGTTTCAGCACGGATATTAGCGAAGCAAACATCGTCGGAATATGCTCCACAAGATGATCCTCTCTACTATTATTAATATGAGTCCATCAACTTTGAAGTAAGCCATAGACATTTATGGTGTTAAAAATTTGCATGCACTGAGTGATCTTTCGTGAATGATCTATACACGTTGGTCGGGTTTTGAAAGGCGTTCAAGTATTTCACGAGTTTATGAAAATGCTTTGTGAGGTGCGAGAAATGCAAAAATGCATATTGTGGCAGTTTAATTGGCCCATTTCTTCACTCCTCAATGGAAAATGTTTTAAAAATAAGACTAATGTATATGCACAGACGGTCAGAGAGGTGAAGTAGATAAATTCCCCTCAACCATATATGACAAATGACGTTTGTGTTTCTCCTGAAGTGTGCAGATAATACTTCATCGCAATACCTTGTTTGCAAGTTATTGATTAATTGACACGTGAAGTGTTTCTGTGAATAGTAAATCCTAACAATGGTCTTGAGATGAAAGTTTAACAGCATTACCATCATCTATTTTGAGCTTTCGCTTAATCTGTGAGGAATATGGCGCATATTGTCACACTGTGCTGTTCGAGACTGGTCACAAAGGAAGGCGGCTTGAAGAATGTGAACCCGAGATAGAAGAAGACACGTAGACAATGAACTATACAATAAAAGAGGGCTAAAATAGTTCAGAATTGAGATGCTAACTCTACAAGGATAATCAAATCCAGCATTGACCCAATCCTAGTGCTTGTTGTTAAAGACGATCGCAGGGTGATTAAGGCGAAGGACAGAAATACAAAAAGAGTTTTTCACAACCAACAGAAATATTTTTCACAAAAAGCTAGGGAATCAAAGACTTGAAATGAGATGAACCTGTCTTCACTGCAACAATAAAGACACCACTCATCAGCGTAAGTAGCGAAGTGACATAACGACATAAATACGGAAACATAAAAGCGACTAAGAAAGGAACGGAATTAATAAACGGTCATATGGGGGAATTAATAACTTAATGTCGACCGAACACTAGACAACAGCCGAGCAACTCGCGTTTAACCATTAAAGGTAACCGAACACCACAAAAAGATCAATTGAATATAGGTGCTGAGCGAACAGAACGCGATTTATTACTTGCATTAGTTCTTCAACTAATAAGTAAAATGATGATGACGTTATATACTACAGAATGAATAGAGGTGAGGTGAGGCGAGTGGGAACAAATAACTGACCGGATTTGACACATATTGGTTACCTATTTCAGTTTGATATTTCTCTTTCATCTTTGAGTATTATCCCATGAAGTCGTTTGCTCTATTTGAAACGATATAACATAAGTAATTATGGCGCCGGTCATTATAAATCGATAGATATACATAGGGATATGTACAACAGTTAAGTGATGCAGTACAGATAAAGCAAAATGGTGTGACTTGGGAAGGCAATTGAACGGATGAACTCACCTGTACAGGTACAGAAAAGAACAATCAATGGGTATTCTTTGTTAACAGTGATGCAAGAAGGCGATACGCTGCACTAAAATATTAGACAAGGATAGGTCTATTTGAAGTATCAAGACGCTAACGAACAGCCAAGTTTGCAGCGATAAAGCAGTGATCAGCGATGATAGAAGGAAAATGAACAAAAGTGCACTATTCTCGAGTCGATGAAGCATTTGAAATGCAAGCAGCAAAAGCTCAACAATGCTGCCGAAAACGTTTCAAATCATCAGTCAACAAATCAAAACTCAAAGAAGCGACGATGCTAGCGGAAACCAAGAATGCCGACCGATATGCAGTTGAAACGTCGCTACCAACGTACAAATGGCAAGGAATTTCGCGCGGGAAACAATTTTTGTCGGTGAGACATTCTCAGACGACACACGAAGTTATATTAATTTACGACGACCGACTAAAAATTTTAGCGCGAAGGCGTCGAAAACTTTTTGCAACGTAGGAGGGGTAAGGAAGGGGACAGGTGGGACGTATGCACGACTAGCTTTGGGCTGATTAGCTTGTTTGGCGGAATTGCTGCAAGGGAGAGCAACTCTCGGTAAATCACAGTGAGTAGCAAATTAGCGATATCACTAACGTAATTCAAACAATTCGTCGGACGTACACTGCAGAAGGGGAAACCTTTTTTGGAGATGGAAAATATGAATAGAGCCTTTAAGGCAATAGGGTTGGAGGTATTAAATGAAGTGGTGAAGGGCCAGAGAGATGGCAACTCTACTCCATAAATACACAGAAGACCACTTCAGTAATGGAATCAAATGCCCAAAAGAATCATTTTCGAGTGCGGTGATAAGCTGTTACCACAAAACTGCTCAGCATTTTGCAATTACTAGATACTTGGTTGTTGATGTGCAGCACCGCTGGGGTAATCTATGCAGTATGAAGTCATCGCAGGATTGGGAGGGTATTTTCGGAGCTTGGTTCTACCACTAGACTTTTCTGTTTAAGTGTTTTGTACTTGCGAAGTGAAAGGTCACGCTCGATTTTTGAATGGGTGCTGGTACTGCAAACATCAAGAAGGTCAGGCTATCTCTACCAACGTCAGAAAGGTCACACTATTCCCACTAAGTAAAAGAAAAAACGCACCACCCGCCCTACTAATATTCCAACCCTCTCACTTCCGTTATACATGGATCCGCACAGCAAACGAAACATTCGTCCGGTTCACACAGTTCGTCGCAATTTTTCTCTTTGAATTCGTGCATGATGTGTGAGTTAGGATGGGTCACGATCCTGGTCGTAACAGATACAGATTCCTAATCAGGTTCTGTCCTCGATCGTGACCGAGACTGCGAGCGGATCGAATAAAGACAGCATAGATTGTTGTCCTCCGATGCTTGAATGCGTCTTCGTTACCCTCCTCTTTATGACTTTCATAGCGCGTGGAATGAATTTATTTAAGGGAATCGGAAGATGGCCTCTCGTGAGCACCTCGTGGGTGGCTTCGCTGGGGGAGTGGTCAGTACCCTTGTATGCCATCCACTCGATCTCCTCAGGATACGGTATTCAGGTATGCTTCACCTGCCCTTTCAATCGCGCATTTCGGTTCTTTTGGTCGAAGGACCGTTTATGCTGAAAACCGCAATAGTGTAAACGTCGGTCGTTGTTGTTCCTTCATTGAAAGCAAAACAGGGAAATCAAAAACATGCCAAACAAACGGCGCTTTTGTCGTGGCGTTTGATGTGTCGCCTGAAGTCGATTCATAGATGTGTTGCGTAGTCCGATCCCTAAATTTTTAGTACTTTTTGCATCTCTTAAAATTCACGTGCCCCTGCAAGAAAGCAACTTTGGCTATTTTGTGAAAGCAGTCCTTTACGCTAATTTTGCGTGAATATGCAAATTTCTTGGAAGTGGCAGAATTTGCGATTGAAGCGTTAAACATTCTTGCATGATGGGATTACAAATGATATATAAGGCGATGCGAATATATAGCATGCTTTGCCATATCATCAAGTAAGCAATCCCCGTCGTGCATTCATTTCTTCAGCAATAACGTTTGTCCCTTTTTATTCTCGAGTTATTTTCACAGCACAGCCATGAAGGTAAAAAGCATCGATGTTAGTAAGGTGTAAAAAATGAGGGAAGCAATTCGTTGGAGGTTTTCTAGCAGTGAGCTGCCAGAATGTCATAAAATGAGCTGTTCAACGGCATCGGGTCGAAATCATGTCACTTACAAAGCCATCCGTCACAGTACGTGCATGTGGAATGTGGTACGGGCAACTGTATGAAACAGCCAAATATCTTCAAGCCTTTTCTTCTTTACCTGTCGATGTTCACCTTATTTACCCTCTTCGAGATGGTGTTGTTATAAAGAAATGCGGAAATAAATGTTCAGGTGCGCTAATTGTTTACCTATCCAAATATTCGCAGGATCATGTGACGAACAATCGTTCTCGTTAATGAATTAATTTCAGCCAATGAAGGCAGCAAGAGTCGACCACAATATCGCAGTTATTGGCACGCAACCAAAAGCATCGTGAAAGCCGAAGGATTCAGAGGTCTTTATCAGGGTCTAACGCCGAATCTTGTCGGTGCTGCACTCGCCTGGGGGCTTTATTTCGACTTGTATGTGCACTTTGTTTGTGCTTTCTGAATTTCCTTTCTCTCTCATTCGAAACTTCATAATATTTACAGTGAATGAAAGTAATGTGTTTGTGCAGTTCCGTTATTGTAATTAGCCAAAAAAACATATCGCCTTAATAATGCATCGTTCTTGCGAGATGCTGGAATCTAGTTCTTCCCCTTCTTCTCTTCTCTCTGTAAGTTTTTTGTCATTTCTCGACGCTTACTATCGAAATTTGACGATATCCCCGTCCAGTCTCGGTGACACTTATGCTTCAATGCATCATTTCGTTGATCGTTCATTACGCTATCTCAATTACTCCTTCCCACGCTGGTATTAGCCATGAAGAAATTAATTAGCACCCTGAAATATCGTCACGTGGATTCACCATAATTGATTAGCACAAACTATTGTATGCTCACATAAGGGGCAAAGTACAGTCCTGAACGACTGATGATGCACGAAAGTAATGGAACGAACTTTGGTTATGGCACGTTATGCAGACTGCAAAGTGGGGAATATGGATGTGATAGTTTTTTGTGCGAATTGCACTAATCTGTAAATTATTAGCTAACTAAGGTGTGGTTCAAAGAGTTTATTGGTCACAACAAAGGCGCTGTGATATGCCACTTTATCACATTTCAAATGGTTCAATTGCTCAGCATTTGTTTATTAGTTTTTCTTCACCTAACGGAATAATTGACTCGAAAGACTCAAAGAATTTTTACACCTTAGTGCGTGTGATCCCCAATGGGTTCGTGGCGAAAGTCTTCTTCGACCTGACATTCGGTTATAGAGTCTTTCGATAGGCCGGATTTAATGCGAAGATAAATGTTGACTATTACAACGGCATCGTTATTGCTCCCTTTCAAATCATGAGTTCATCTCAAGCAAGTTTATATGAAAACCTTTACTTCTAATCAAATTGATATGTACATTATTTAACAGATATTCCCGACGCATTTCTTACGTCTACAATATTTGCAGTTATTATATAATCAAGGCGAGGTGTATGAAGCATAGCGTATCGACAGGTGCTGAAACGGTCGACAATTTCTTCATTGGATTGGCGTCAGGGAGTTGTGTATTGGCACTCACCAATCCGATATGGGTCTCGAAGACACGACTTTGCTTGCAGTATGAAAACGAGTTTAGCAAGCCTTACAATGGAATGCTGCATTGTATCAAGCGTATGGCTCTAGATGAGGGATTTTCATCGTTATATAAGGTATCAAATATATATACTTTATGTTCCTGTCATTGTCGTTGTAACAACCGATTAATGTATCAAGCGAGATTAAATATATAGGAGCGAAGGGTTTCAATTAGCTCTCGGCTCGATGATTTCATGGGTGAAGGCGCATATAAAATCTCAATGTTATGTCGAGAAGAGATGAAGAGTTAATAGTTCTTCAAATGCCTTCTTCTATTTTTGGCAATAAGAGATGTGTTGCAGGGATTTGTGCCAGGATTGTTCGGTACAATTCATGGTGCGTTGCAGTTCATGCTCTACAACTATTTCAAGGATACACATTTCCGACGTCTCGGTGTCACTTCCGAGTACAAATTGGTAACGCTGTTTCACATTCTCATCTTCATATCTATCAGTTGTGATCGATAGGTGAGATTTGATATTGTGATTGTCGAAGTTGGTACTTGTGAGGAATGCGTACAGCCAATCCCCTTGTGAGCGCTGTCTGAATGTGGTAATGATTTTAAAATCCAATGTGTAGATTGCTTCCGGTTTATATCCTCGAAAACCCATCGGCGGTAATATCTGATACGTTTATTCTATTGTCGAAGGCAAACTGTCAAATCAGCTTCCGGACAAGCGATGCTTATTTCGATTTAATGACTCTTATTCGTGTTCTACATGTCTGAGAATTTAAAAAAGTTGTTTTTTTGGCGGTGGATTCGTCATTTATGTGACCGGTCGGACGGTCAGGTCACTCAAGAGTGAAAGATGTGCTTGCTCTTTTTCAAATGTACATATGAGTATTTCGGTAGTTGCGGTAAACTGAATGAAGTCGAAAATGGAGTAATGTTTGTTCAGCGGTGGGGCGATTACGGATGTTTTTTCTTTCGATAAGCGAAATATAATGAATTACAAAGACCGTATATTGTGTCAACCCGTGGCGCGCTTTCCCAATCGCTTGAGCTGTAAAATTAGTATGTTGTATATATTAGTACATTGAGTGATGTTATGTACTTGCAGAATACCATCGATTACCTGCTGTATTCGGCTGGCTCTAAGATAATTGCGACTACAGTCACATTTCCGTATCAGTTGTTGCGGACACGACTTCAGGTTTGTGGATTGATCTCGTGTTACCTTTTGCTTGTTTCTTTGTTGGTGATCCGTCGTTTTACACTCGCGGTTTACAGTTATGATGAG
>JAARMF010002891.1:9736-19739 GCA_022844705.1 Toxascaris leonina
CGATGCAATAAACGCATTGAAAATAAGCTTCTCTCAAAGGCGCTAGCAGTCCGATATCGACATTCCCACAATAAACCTTCAGAATGCTCTCATCTCCCTTGTTGAATATATCGCTTCCAAATAAAATCCATCAAAAAATACAAATTGAATTCGCAAATATAAAAAAATTTAACAAATTATTTTTGTATATTTCTTCTAAAGAAAAATGGTCGTATATCTAAGTGTTCATATTATCCGATTTAAATTAAAGGAATTCACTTTCGAGTGGAAATTCTCAGAGGACTCTTTGAGTATTTTATCGATTGCTTATAAATATTACGCAAATCAGGCCGATATGATGATGACTAAATGAAAAGAAATTTTAAAAAAACAATTGAAAATTTTCTCACAAAAATTGTTTTTGATTTTATTAGACTATAGACAAAGATTAATATCGGTTACATCCAGCCAGAAAACGGAACAAAAAACATGAATTCAAAAAAAGTCGTCGAAAGCGCTTAATGTTTTTGAGAGTGAATCTCAAATTAAGTGAATTTCAGTCGTTCGTGCTATGAATTATTTGCCACCGTCTTTATCTTTTTCAATAAATCTACAAATAAATAATATTCAAATACCAAATAAATAATTAGAATAAATAAGTGAATAATGATGGACATTAAAAAAGATCGAAACGAAATTTGCCCACTAAAATTCCATTATTCTTAAAAAACGATTCAGACTCGACGAATTACTGCTGGAAAGGATAAAACATTTCAGTAATTCATTACTAAAACACAACACTACAAGTAATTAATTCTATTGAAAGAATGAAAATACTACTGAAATGAACAGATGGATCATTTATTTTTAGACGTTTATCATTGTAAGTACATGTGCACTTATAAACAAGTACAATAAAGGCGCATATATACAAGTAATTAATAAAGATGTTTGCACGTTTCATTGCACTTAGCTAAGTTCATATCATGTGATAAACATATGAAGTATAACTCCTCAATAGTGTCGAAAAATACGGAAAATAAGTGAGAGAGAAATCTTCACTTTAATCATCAATGTGCAAATAAATGACATTTTTATGGGATGACAAATTGCGATAGTCTTTAAAATTCTCAAAAAAGTGGAAAAATGAATCTTTGAACGCCACCGGACATAAGCGCCATCTCAAAAAAAGTGCCCTCTCGTAAATTGACCCGATGGAATTGCATCAAATTCAATTGAAATAATCATCGATAAAGTGAGCTGTCTACACAACAATTTCACAAGAAAGCAATGGCTCTATTGGTATTAAATACAATAACATCGTGTAAAAACAATTAGGCAGCAATTTTTATTTCTCCCCTTACATAATGCTTTCCTAGGAACACCACTGCAAATTGATGGAATGGCGCATATGTCAAGGCGTCTCTTTCATCTGCAAAAGCAATTTAATTTCAGCAATTACATTTGTTGGCATTAGTGATATGTGAATTGCAATGCAATTTGACCGCTTATCTCAAATCTGTTCAATAATACCTCAGAGATTGCAATGTGATCAACGACGACCCAGTGATGCAAAAACATTGATGTCGACGAACAATCAGCGATTATACACTTCGAGAGAGATGTCTCAAGAGACAATGAAGTAACAATGTGAAACTGAAAGAAAGCCGTCGGGAAGGAATATTCAATAAAGCAAAGAGGCGCTGGATTGGCATAGCAGTAAATATGCAAATTTATCTGTCGGTCAAACAATTAAGTCGCGTGAAGCCTTATTAGATGTAAATCTGCTTGGCAAAGCAATTACGGACAACTCAACTAGGTTAATATTAATTTAGTATGCAAATAATTGGGGATCGGTAGCTCAGTGGTAGAGCCTTCGCCTGTTGAGCGAAAAGATCCGGGTTCTTCCCGGCTGGTCTCCTAACAGATCGCCAGAAGGATGACCACCAGGCGTTCCGAAAATCTGGTCACAACAGCCATGCGTGGTTGTCAGCTGCATCGACACGGGAATTGATGAAACTACAACTGTCTTTGTATCTTGCATCTTGTACGCAAATAGTTGGATGCAACGCACAACTAGCCAGCCGACACAGACATACAAACAGACACGACACAGCCGCATTATTAGTGGATGCAGAAGATTGGCTACAGAATGAAACAAACGTCAGATGTTTATAAGGGAAGTTTTATTTGAAAGATACGGTGTCTCTAATGCAAGAGTCGATTGGCAGGTTGCATTTGAAAAGCTAAGAGATAGAACGCGACATTTCCAATATTTATTTACTAACTACGAAAAGTCGATGCGCTTTAGCATTAATCGACTCTCTGCATAGCAGCTCGATAACTCCCTTTAACAATCTCCAATGCATTTGCACACCGGAAATTATCATGGTCCGTCTTCTACCTACCATATGTGCTCACTCTTGCATCGGTCATTTGCGCCTCGCTTTAACAAGAACTCGAATTCTTCAATCGACAGCCAATCGTTTGTCGTCGCCATTATTTGTCATTCGTGTTATTTTATGCTTTACGCAAACAAAACTGGTTCTACCGCTAACACGCCAAAGAAACATCACATAAAGTTGACAATGTATTAGCATTCGTGGAATAGCACACAAATGTATGGTGCATTACAATTGGTGTTTTATTTCGTTGTGATTTGCAATCAAACATTACAACGGCATTCTAATTGCACGGTGTTATATTCCACATCGATCACTTAGCTATTCCCCATTTTCAGAAGCAATTCTCAAAATAATGCCCTCATTTAGCAATAAAGTGATGTTACGTTGTGCGATTGTTAAAACAGAATGTGGACGAATAACGGCATCATACGCACTTTTATATGGAAAATTAGATGAGGGAAGGGTTTGAACGACGCTCAAACATTATAGTTCTCTCTTCCCTCCCTCCCCCCCCCCCCTCCTTTCGACCCCGAACCATTTCCCTTTAAAACACTAGAGCATCAAATATTGGAGGTAGAGATGCCTATTGAAAATGCAAATAAGAGCAGCATCGATGGTTGCTTTTTTCATATATGCACAACGTTAGCGAGTCATCAGATGCACTAATGCTTCTTGCTATAGCGAATAGGTGATTAATTTAAGGATTCGTAACATTCTCAACTAGCACAGCTAATCCAACCTGCAACGTTATAGTGCTTCAATCCACTCAAATGAGATAGCATCACTCAATGAACACTATTCTCGTCACCAATCTTGTCATATGGAATTTATTCCTCTTATCTCCTTCTCCTCGAGAAATCCACTAAATTCACCACTAGCGAATAATGCCTATAAGCTACCAACTCCTGCAACAATTAAATATCGCAGGTGAGAAGCGATCATTCGTCCACGTTTAAATTTCCACTACAAATAATCCCAATGTGATAGCATCACAAGAATGTGTGCTAAAGTGAAGTGCAATCAACACAATAAAAAAAAAAAGAAAAACACAATAAGTCCATCAAACCTAATGGAGTCAGAAATCATAAAGCAAGGTTACTTCCGCTACATACTGCAAAAAATAAAACGGATGCAGCAACAATTTTTTATCCTACAGAGTGGCAGCTTGTACAAGCATTTAACTTATAAACTTGCTCCTTGTAAAGTTGTAGCCTTGCAGAGTTAAATAGCCCGTCGATCTCCGTATATTTGATGATTTTTTTTTCACATCTTTTGGAGTTTCTCTGCTATTCATCGCCACAGAGTGATTCGTTGATGTTTTAACTTGTTTTCGATAGAGTGCGCATGTGAGACCTTTGACCTTGTCGATGGCAGCCAATAAACCGCGCAAATGAGATAATAAATATTACTCGGCATAAATAAAGAGATGCAAATTTGCAGAACCACAAATAGTAGCATTTGAAAGATGCATTTAAGCGACAGATCACGAAATGAGATGAAAGCTATGCTTCACATCATTATCGCAATCGCATTCTTATACCACATTCTGCTAGTCTGATGTTATTCTGCGCAACAAGAACAGTGAATGATAAGAAGGGAGGAGGCGGATGGTGGAGGGGAAAGTAGGTAGGACGGTGGAGGAAGAATGGAGGAAAACGGAAAGAGAAAGGCTTTTGAATCGTCGAGATGAATATCACGTAATAGGTCACTTCTATTCATGAAAAATACATCAAAGCGGACATTTTCAACGGAAATAAATATTAGAAAGCATAAAAGCTCTTCAAGAAATACTCTAAACGACTAACGATTGAAGAGATTTTGATGAGTCGACATCATCGTCGAGATGAGCGAGTGGTACATTTGGTACACGAATATCAGCCGCTTCACCCATCTCGGCTCCGACCACCATAGCAACGCGCACCCCACAACCAAACACACACTTCAGCCACACTGACGTGCGACCGAATGCACGTTGCCGCATACGCAACAGCACGCGCATCAACCACGCCCATCGATGAGGCGATTGCATTCACTCGCTCGCTTATGCGAAACGCCATTCTAGCTTGGCTACATTTCACGCATATGAATGAATCGATGCTTATATAGGGCCGAGACTAATTCTCGAGGTCGACGAATGATTGATTATGACGGCAGATGGGCACTGAAATGCTTAACTTGTTCAACAATTCAGACAACCCTTCGATTGTATTTGACACGGAGTTTGAAGGGGGGGGGGGGTTGGGAGGGGGGAGCTCTTTTGATAGCTTTATTCCACTTCGTGAAATTCTAGGCAAAAGAATGCAATCAACCTAGAAATAATAAATGAAATTACCACGAAAGAGATCGATCCAGCGGATGATAGATCTAATTAGCTTCACTGCAAAGCTATGGCATGAGCCAATATTTTGCTAAGCAAGAGAAAGAGTTTAATTTCATTCAGTTGAATGTCTCTCTTATCAGATAGTTCAAGTGGAAGTCAACGTTTCGAGACATAAGATTAAGAGATACTTTATATCGATAAGACGGTGAACGGCGAAGTATTTCATTTCTCTTTTGAAAATACACAATAAATCAATGCCTTTTATGTTTCGAATGGAGCCCTGATATTGACGAGAGTTCGAGTATTATGTGCTATAAAAAAATTGCCATCTTCAGTAATGATTGCATCAACTGTGTGAGAAAATCCGCATTATTTATACATCCTCGTTGAGTCATGCAATC
Source organism: Toxascaris leonina (assembly GCA_022844705.1). Classification (NCBI taxonomy): domain Eukaryota; kingdom Metazoa; phylum Nematoda; class Chromadorea; order Rhabditida; family Ascarididae; genus Toxascaris; species Toxascaris leonina. Next base: position 14,842 of record JAARMF010002891.1, read on the forward strand.
GAAGAGGAAAGGGGTTATGCTTTCAGCTTACGAGGGACTTGGAGGAATGTGTTAATGCTTTCAGCTTACGAGGGACTTGGAGGAATGTGTTCATGCTTTCAGCTTACGAGAGACTTGGAGGAATGTGTTCATTCTTTCAGCTTACGAGAGACTTGGAGGAATGTGTTCATTCTTTCAGCTTACGAGAGACTTGGAGGAATGTGTTCATTCTTTCAGCTTACGGGAGACTTGGAGGGATGTGTTCATTCATTCAGCTTACGAGAGACCTGGAGGAATGTGTTCATTCTTTCAGCTTACGAGAGACTTGGAGGAATGTGTTCATTCTTTCAGCTTGCGGGAGACTTGGAGGAATGGGTTCATGCTCTCAGCTTACGAGAGACATGGAGGAAAGTGTTCATTCTTTCAGCTTACGAGAGACTTGGAGGAATGTGTTCATTCTTTCAGCTTACGAGAGACTTGGAGGAAGGTGTTCATTCTTTCAGCTTACGAGAGATTCGTAACTGATACTCAAATTTGCGTTGCGAAATCATATTTCAATGCATTGAAAGTTCCTCGCACTACAATTTATTTTCTTTTGTTGTAAACCAAAACAAAAGTCAACTTTTGCAAATTTTCTCGCATAATAGAAATGTTGAAGGGTTATAAGTCCGGCTTCGACTGAGATGGTTTATATACTTTCTCTACAAACGAGAGGTTACGGATTCGTCTCCGTTTGCGGGCAAATGTTTTGATTGATGATCAAAATAATTTATATATTTATCGTAAATTTTATACGCCAATTAATTCACATCGAGAAATTAATAGCACTGAAATATTACGCCTAACGTTTCCTTAATCTGCAAGCGGAATTGCTCACAGATGAAATATGTGCATCTGCTTCATATCCGATTTTTATTCTCCTCATCAGATCATCAGTGCGAAAACATGCCCATGATGCTAGCGCGGCATGGATTCGTTGGTTATACCGATCGGTTGCACCAATAAAAGAGCCTGATNNNGGTTGCACCAATAAAAGAGCCTGATAAAACTTTAATTAAGTGAGTAAAAGGTCATTGCAAAAAGATACGTCTTTAGAAAGGAGCAACAATAAGGTCTGCTTTTGCGCTTTTCCATATAGATGAAATTCATTTCTATATACTGCATAATTTAAAACTGCTGAGAAACTAAAAGGCGCAAAAAATATAGATATATGAGCACATTCGAGCATAATGAACGCTGAAACCCTTTTTGAAAGATTGCAGCAAGCGAAGAAAACGAACGATTGAGGATCAAAACGAACAACATTCGCTTTAGTGGCCACTAGCTATCGAGGTAGCCGATCGTTGATTCTGAGTTATATTTCGATCACTTAGCCACTGACTTCACCGACGTCATTCATCGTTGCTTCGGCTAGACATCCCATGCGATCCTTTCAGAAGCACTGCGACTGTCCGGGACAGTCAATCATTTCGCAGCTTCTGTTACTATACCCTTGACTGGAAATTTCAAAAGCATTTCGTGATATTCGGTTACTTGAGATCAGCAATCAAGAATCTGTTAGGCGAACGCTCAAAATCGTTAAGGTCGAGGGTCGAAATCATGAAAAGATGGAATCGTGGAATCGTCGGCGGTGGAATCGTCGAAAAATAACTATCACCATCATAGTTCAATATTTGCGATCGCTGTTAGTTGCGAACTAAAGTTAATTTCCATCTTCGTGTAGTTCATTGTTCTCTTTTTGACGATTCTCATGAGGCAAAAAAGTTTATGACTCGATTTCATTGTGCGAACGTCGCCTTAAACCATATTGCATATGCCGATCTTTCTCGTTTACAAACTCAACTTTCTCCGTTTGCAAAAGCTCTCCCTCGAATGTACATTAATCTCAAAAAGTTGTCAGCTGAAAAGGCGCAAAGATTATAGGTGCAGAGATTATCAACTACGGGTTGCATTTATGGGCTGTTTAGAAAGTCAAGATAAACGGATATGGCAAATACGATTTGTGCTCGAAATCTCTCGCTTTTTCGCTAGTTAGGAAGTAGTGGATTTCCAAGCCTCAGGCACTTTCTTTTTCTTCGTGTCAAATCTGCAATTTTTTGGCATTCTTTTTTTTTGTGGACATCCGATTGCACTCGATGCGCTTCAATCAGCAGTTTCTATGGAACAACGTCTAGTATCAGATTATCATCAAAGCCGAGGGATCGCTCTTTTAGGGATCGCTTTTATAGCTAAAATGCTATTTTCAGAGTCTATGCGCGTGGATAAGCCTCACAGCTTGTCGGGTATTCACAATACACAATATCGTGACCAAAAAGTGTTATACATCGTTTTTAATCTCTTTTAACCCTTTGATTTCCGCTTTCGCGAAATTTCCCCGCCGAACGGCGAGAAAAATGTAACTAGGATCGTGGCCACAACCTAATTCGGTGATGCACATGAAAAAAATGGCCCGATCATGCTTCAAAGAGCAAATCAAATGACCGAGGCTGACCCCCCAATCAAATGACCGTGAGCCGAAGCCGCGATTGCATGTGCAGCCTTGTCCAAACCCTTGATCCCCATCTTCTCAACTGGCTCGGCTGCCTCTTTTACATCTAGTCGAGTGGGATCTAGAGCTGAACGTGCGATCATGGATATACTTGCTTCTTTTCGTAAGTTCCGCACATTGATGAGTCGCTTAAAGATTCGATCTGAAGTGCATGCTCAACTAATATCAAGAAATAGCTGTTTGAAAGTGGTATGAAAAGAAGCGATGATCAATAGAGCTGCAAAATAGTTGCAATCCTAACAATCATAATTGCAATCCTTAACTGCATTTCGCTTTCTCTCGTATATAGAACATTTCCTCGATAATAACTTTATTCAATTACTACTCTTGATTATAGCACTAAGCATATGAAAAAGCACTAGACTTGAAGGTAGCGGCGGAGTTCCTGAGGGTGCTACATTGGGATTCCTCACCCATCCTCTTGGGGGAAAATTTCTGCTCCGCTGGAGCTCTCAATGAAATTCACTTTCCTGGAACCAAGGCGATAATCACATTTTGAAGCATTGAAACGTGTAGCACACATTAAATAAACATAGAAGCATCGAAAAGAGTGGGTGAAATAAGGGGTTTTTTTTTCGTAAAAAATTTGCACAGGCTGAACCCATCTCGAAATTCACGCTGACACCGCCGACATCAAAGATCCTCTATCATGTTAGTCCATTCCTCTTGAAATTTCCAGTCAAATTTGCTCATCTATCCCAAAAATCGAGGATCTCTTCCACAATCTACTGCTCACAGACGAACGCAGAGAAACATATTTATCTTCGCTGTTCGTAAGCCTAAGATTCAGCGTTTTCAATTGAGCTTACTCGAATCAATTCGAAGCCGACGACTTTTTTCCATCGAATAAAAGTCTCCATTTGATGTTAATTGCTTTTTTTTATAGGATTTGGAATATTATTTTCGTTAACTAGCGAAAATTGATTGCTTCGTTCTTGCCGATAATCCATCCCAAGTCATTCACAATAATTTCTTTCCAATCTGTAAAAGTAATTTCTTCATTTGCTTACATCTTTCGCCCGAAGAAACAATTCATTGACGCGGAAATTGTTTCTTAAAATATTGAAGAATTTTCTTTTTAAAAATCGCAAAAATGAATTTATTATTCATTCGATGAATCAATTCCTATGCATAAGTTCCATCTTCCCGGCGTTTGCGAAAAGTGATGCGATTCGATCGGCTGAAAATACTGAGTAATTTCTTGCTTGTAAGTGTTTATAACTTCCGCAGAAGCTGATGAATCTATTGGAAAGTAGGTGCAGCGGGGCACATTTTGTTGTAGAATATAACAACTATATTATATAACTGAGCGTTAATGATTCCTCCTTTGAAACTATTGCCACGCAAGCAGGCAGGCGGACTGGCAGACACATACATGCAAACACAACTTCCTCTCATAGATGCACATCTACAACAATGCACAAAAATGAACGATATCGCATAAAATGCACTTCCGAATAGTTCTGCATTCGTTGAGAGCTGAAATCAGGAGACCTGAGGTGAGGTCTGGAGAGTTCCGCAGTCATCGGGATCCAGAATTAGAAGGCTCGAGGTCTGAAGAGTTCTGCGGTCTCTGAGAGCCAAACTAAGGGGATTTGAGATTCAGATATCGCTTGCAATGGAAAGCTTTCGTTTATTCGTTAATCGGCTTTGCTGGTATCCTCGCTGATTCCTTCTTTGCCAAATTGGTTGCCTCATTCTTGCACACAATTACACTCTGCACTTTCGAGTCCTTTTAGAAAAAAAAACAACTATTCTTTGGTCTTTTCTCTTCAAATGTTGTCATTCGAGTACTCGATGGACATTCTCATCTTTTCCTTCTTTAATAGGCAAAAAAAAAAACGAGAAAAACATTGCATTCACAACTGCAATCGTTTCGTATTATGTGAACGTTTGGATATTTCGAATGCAATGTGCTCATCTCAATCAACGATCCATATTTCCGGTTTGCTTTAAAGTAAACATCATCAGGTTGAAACGCAATAAAAAGTGCAAAAGAAAGCATACGGAGATGCACGACGAACAGGATCCTCTCCTACACCTCACATATGCTGTTTGCATGCCTTACCTTTACAAACTACAAGATTGTACACGCGAACTTGTTCTGTGTCTTCAATGTGTACTTCCCACATGCACCAAATAATTTTTTTTTTTGGCTTAACTTCCTAGAAAAGTTTTGTACAAATGAGGTGAATAGCGTCAATACTACATCAGTAATCAAAATCATCATAAGTCAAACTCCGCCTGCCCCTCCCCCTCCCCCTCCCCTCCCAATTTTAATAAACAAGGAACTGAGATCTATAAATTTTCGTCATTCAAAAGCCAATTTTTGCTGTTTGCCAATATTTTCTTGCTTCTTCATCTCCCCCCC
>JAARMF010002893.1:1486-23741 GCA_022844705.1 Toxascaris leonina
TTTGCAATCGTCCGTTTGTTTTGATTTCCGCTAAAAGAGTTTGATTGCTCATCGCTTCTGTAGCACCGAGAAAAAGAAATTGCTAACTGCGCCATCAATAGCTTCGAGAAAATTGATCTTCCGGCAAAGATGGGCAAGTCTCGACGATTTGCCACTCCCGTAATGAACATGCGCCTACAAGATGCTACACAAATCACGAATGCAACTTTAATTCACACCTATTGTTGGATGACATACACCTTGACGCCTTTTTTTTTTTCAAAAAGCATATCGGACTGAACTATGATGTGAAGCGGCGCTTGATCGATAGAACGCATGTTGGTGAGGACGAGAGGTGTGGCGTTTTATGAGACGGCTAGGCGGGCAGCGTATTGCATGTTGCTTTGTAAAGTGAAATCAGCTGGTGGTTGGACGAGCTAGAGATTGCTCTCGATTCGCTTCAAACGTGGCGTGCTCAGCTGCTCGTAGAGGAGAGTTTGCAGTTAGCGAGGACAGCGCATTTGCTTGCATAAGTCTTTGTCGATTCATATGTTCCACTTCACCGTTTGTTAGGCATTGCAATTGCCGCAATTTATATTGATAATAGATATTGCCCATTTTGGACTAGCCATAATTCCGTCCAGCTCTTGCATGGATATGTGAATTTTAATCGTTTTCCTATGAAGGTCAGATCTTTTTATATAAAGCAGTTTTTTTAATGTTGATTCTGCATGAGATGAACACTAAAGAAAGCTGACCCTTCAGAGCGCTTCATTATTGTCAACGGACAAGTGTTGAAGCTTAATGATGATCATCTCCTTCGAACATTGCCTTTGCCTACGGTGAGGCAGATTGTCACTCTTTGTCTCCGATTGAATATTGATGTCTCAGCAAGAATCGGATGCCTTACCCACTTTTTTCAAATATTTCGCATACGGTCTGAGGTCTAAAATTTGAAATGCGTTTATTTCAGTGTGCACAGTATTGTCAACATCTATCGATCTGTCACTCTTAGTCTAAGCAGGGAATTGCGACCAGTTTAATTTTTCAGTCTTGTTTTGTAGATCGTTTGCCGGGCAATTTAATCACACATTATAATTTTTATTGCGCAGAAATTATGATTTCCAAGATTTTATTTGGTTCCTTATTATCGTTCGATTTCGAGGACCAAGTTCTCCACTGTAATTGTGTCACTCTAGAGAAGCGACAGGGGAGGTGGAGTGACTTATATCAGCCAGAAAACAGATTGGCCCAGTCCCTCTTATTTGCAGTATACTTGCGTCTTGGAGTTTCATTGAATAAAAGAAAGAAAAAAAAAAGAAAAAAACGCGCTTACGATTTGCCATGATTTTCATCATTCATCGGTTATCGTTGGCGAACTTAAGACTTTTTCTTCAGCATAAAGTCTTGCACACAGAAATCGATCCTCTGAGTCACTTGCATATACATATGTCCATATTATAGCCTAGCAAATCTTGATCTTTGGCCAAAGAACTTCTTCCGTTGCTGCTCAAGACTGGGGCCGTACAAAGTTTTTCATCGGTTGACTATGCTAGCATTTTCATCGTGTTGATTTGGAAGCTTTTAGCGAGTTTACAAAGCAATAAAATGTCCTTTACAAACCTGCTGAAGATGAACGGAAGGATTTCTTCGAAAGCAGAAGAAAACATTGGTCGGAAACATCCTCTACAGATAATTAAATGGGGAATCGAAAAGACGATAGTTCTTGAGACCACTGAAATACGGCGACAATATCTGATTAATGATAGCACTGCCAAAATAGGACTAGTTGCAAACTACTGCACTCAGATACTCAAAATTGATGTGAATAAAATCCTTCGTTTTTCAAAAATTGCTTCATAGAAGTTGCACTTCCCTCAGGAGTGCATTAAATTTAATGTATACGGTATAATGAAAATCAAGGAGTCTTATACCACAAATAGCATAACATCCGTTTTCACCGAACGTGCTACTTGTTCGATCACCGAAACTTTTAATGTGATCGTCGAATGCGGCACTTCATTTATGTCATGCCACATCATATCATGCAATTGTCGGAAAAAAAATTACTTTTACATCCCTATCTTGTAAAGCCATCCGCTGCTAATATCGACAGATATCGCTTACCTTATGCGTTTGCAATGTTCTCGGAAGAACTCTTGCAGGATGCGAATTGAAGCAATACATTTCCTCATAAATTTCGTAACTTCGCATAGTTTTGTTTTCTGCATGGACGCTCAGCCCCTATCGCTGTTGATTCTCTGCGTAAATGATTCGATGATGGCGTTAAATGGCACAAACCAGTAGAAATAATACGCATCGATTATACTTGGGTTTCCTGTATAGTCATTCGTAAGAAGTTGTTGCATAAGTTAAAGAGTTAAGAAAATCATCATCGATTGTCTACTTAAGTGGACAGAAACCTTTTTTACAAATCGGATTCACTCTAAAAGTGACTTTTCAACGAGTTTTGAAATTCATTTATTGATATTCATTCTGTAATAAGCGGTTTTCAACGAGAGAATGTTTGCGAGCCTCATCTCCTTTTGCCGTATATATCGATATCTATTACCGTCTAAAAGAANCGAAATTCATTTATCGATATTCATTCCGTAATAAGCGGTTTTCAACGAGAGAATGTTTGCGAGCCTCATCTCATTTTGCTGTATATATCGATATCTATTACCGTCTAAAAGAATCGTTGATCGATCTTCTTGAGTTGCAAAACAATCTAGACAAGTTAAGTGAACGGTCGGAAATGCGGTACCTAGATCTGTCGTGAAATAAACGTATTCATTTTCATGTGAATTTTCCTCACGAACATTTTTGAATAAAAGTTAGTATTGACTTTATTATAAGCGTGAAACAATGTAATCGATCACTCTGCAAACAAAACTTGTCTCGAATTGAAACCAAACGACTAATATTCTGAAATTTCAGCAAAAGCGTTCAAAGGCAAAGAGTGTAACACTGAGGGACTGTAATACAACGCTAACGAACATTCACCTANAACTGAGGGACGCTAACATACAACGCTAACGAACATTCACCTAAAGCCTATGTTGTCCACTATCATCCGATTGTTGAGTACTGTTCATCACTGTGTTCGCCTTAAATTGTTTCTGATGCTGAACGTATCGGAGCTCTCCAAAAAAAGAAATTCCTACTTGTCTACCTTTCCGTACATTTCCAGAATCCTTTACAACCAATTTAGAAATCGCTACTGAAAGCTTTCGGATCGTAATTTGTTACTGCATCAGCAAGTTATGGCGGATTAGGAATTCTATTTTAAGGTAGTTCGTTGTTCCTGACATAGTACAAGAGAGCATTTTACCTTTATCTGTCTCCCTCTTTCTTTCCTTCCAGACAACTATCTACTCATCAATATTGGCAACGACAAAAAGTCTGTGATTTTCGAATCAAGGCTTTAGGAGAAGAGCACACCCTACCTTCTACAACTTGAGANTCCTGCCTTCTACAACTGGAGAAGCTAATAATTTTACTATATTTGAAAGTCCACTCGACCAGTTCGACCTTCCTCAATTTATCGATCCATCCTATTGATTTGTCAAATGTTTGGACGAATGTTATATTTCGCATTTAAAAAAAAATAATCATCTCTATCCGTTATGCGCTGTTCATCAATTTCCATTTAAGCGGATTGTCTCTATTGGGCAATTTTTCTTTACTCTAGGAATAGAGACGTATATCTCTACCGTTTGTCTCTCCCTCATCTTGTCGCTTTTCCGCGGCGTTGTTTTCTAGTTGTTTTCATNTACTCTAGGAATAGAGACTTATATCTCTACCGTTTGTCTGTCGCTCATCTTGTCGCTTTTCCGCGTCTTGTTTTCTAGTTGTTTTCATTTTTATGGCAAAATCCTACCACATTTGTTAGCGTTTATTTATGCACTTTTGCAAATTTATATTTTGCATCAGTGCGGCGAAGCTTGACTAAGATTCCACTCATGTAATATGAATCACTAACGTAGCATCTTTTATAAACTTTCTGACTCTAAAATTCCCGNGTCAGTGCGGCGAAGCTTGACAAAGATTCCATTGATGGATCACTTTTATCAACTTTCAGACTCAAAAATTCCCATATATTTTTTGATCGTTCATGCTCAGTTGCTGCTTTCAAAAAAAGAACCGATCTTTTTGAGACTTTTTCACGTAGTCGAATCAACTAGCGCATGAAATTATAGAAGATCCGCGTTCTTTTCCCCGTGCAATAGTAAACCATTCGACAGATGGGTAAAAATGCTGTCAAGCTAGCCTTAGCGCCACATTTATCTGCTTATTTTACTTTCAGCTTCATTGAGATCCTTGAAACATAGCCATTCGATTTTTTATTCTAATGTCTATCTATATAACAAGGGACCATTAATTTTTTCAAGCTTTGCTGCATGGCAGATTTCTTTCAAAATTCTTGTCGAAGGATGAAGCGTCGAGTGTAAATCCCTGAGCCGGATCTAATCTTTCTAATCGTTGGTTTTTTTTGAAATTGATTAAATGAATGAGATGTTCAGTGAGATGCTAAATAATGCGCTTAAATTATGGGGCATGCGTCTGCATGATGGCCCACTACTTTTTTTTTTTGAGGTAATAATGCACCACTTTAAGATACCGCATTCTATATGATACGAATATAAATGCTCGATTAGAAGGCGATGAAACTGAAGTTGCTCAAAGCTGCTCAAAGACAAGCCTCGCCTTGAAGATGAGCGCGCTCCATGTTCGACGTATATTAGCTTCGCATTGAGTATGTGGACGCTCGCTGCTTGTTCGACTCGTTCATAAATACATCCGGAATCTTACACAGAGGAACACACGGCATCCACGCATTTCATTCTTTATTGCAAAGAACTCGCCCCATTCTGAGAGGCTTCAGTGCCCATTTAAATGATATTTCAAATCGTGTCCATTTATCTATAAAACGAGAAACGCAGCGCTGAGGCAGCAAATATCCTTCTTGAACGGAAACGCATCCACGATTGGAAGCCGTTGAGCTCCTATGCAAGCACGCTTATATCGCTTTTGGTCTCACTTGCAAAATCAATTTGCTTAATCACTGCTTATCTTTAGTTAAATATACGACAAATGTGTTTGAAACATCCTTAACGTATATCTCATCATCGCTTATTGTGTTGTTTCTACAAATTTCAAAAAGCTAATTATGACAGCGTCATCTCTACTCATTTATTTGCGTATTTATCAATGAGAAATTTGTCGATTGAGTGAGTGATCGGCTATCTTTTTCACGCCTTAGTAATAATTAAAATGCCATGAAATTTGCAAGTGAGCTTAGCCTTGTTGCTGATGGTCGAATAACAAATTTTTGATCGAGTGTAGATGCGTTCGGTCGATTGCATAGAAACAGCGCTCAATTTATTGCTCCATTTTTTGAGTTTTAATGCTGTCGATAGATCGTTTTGATGGGTGGAAGTCTGAAAAAAAAAACACATTTTGAGCCAATTTCGGCAGAGTACATCCCACATATATTCTTATTCGCTTCATGAAGGCTGTTATTGAGAGAAAGATATAGTGAAGCATATGACAAACCGCGATCAGTATAGATAAGCACTAATTGGAAATTACCTAATGGGATTCCCATTTAGAGACTTGATTTCTTCTTGAGATTAACTGTTTAGAACTTGAAAAACTCTTGTGAAGTAAGCTTTTCGTTGTCAGCATTATCACTTGATCACTTGATTGACCGGACTATCGAGCGTCGATGACGCTGCCGGTCACAATGCGCTTCCATTAGGGTACCGAGACCCGTGGTTTTGCATTGTTGTAGCCAATAAGTGACGCCACCCCGCTGGCCAGGCGAACAGGCCTTGTCAGCATTATAAACGAATAAATTCACTACAAAATCTTGCACTTGACAAACTGCTAAATAGCAATAATTTCAAGTTTTTTCAAGCTTGCAACAATAAAAAACGGTCATGATCATTCAAAAGCAAACGCTAGAGAGTCTCGATGAGTCATCCTATACATATGATTCTCAATATTTCATTATTGTTTTTTTTACATTTGTGCATCATAATATTATTGCCTATACGGACTGCAAAACGTCTCTCTGAATCAATTGCTGTCATAATGATTTTCTCAAACAAAAAAAAAAAAAATCCCAAATAGCGGCCATCATATTAGTAAAAGGCATTCAGAAATCGATCAAGGAAAGCGATATATGTCATTGTTCCGTTTAGTATTGATTAATTTCATGTGACATTTAATAAAACAACGGCAAAGCAACGCAAGAAACTCGAAACTATTTCTTATCCTTATTCGATTAGTTCTTCTACCATAATAGGTGTTGTTTATTCGTTAGCGTCCAGGTCTATGCTGCAAAATAACTAATGAGATACTTATAAAGGCGTTGATGTTACATATGAGATTTTGCATCTTGCATACCTCGCCAATCTGTTTCACAAGCTATGCGAGTCAAAAATAAAAAATCTTCACAATAATTCCATTGTTTTTGAAAATCCACACGCATATATATCATCAAAGATGCATATACTTTAACAGATTCGCACTATGGCCTAATCCCATCCATGTGTGCTTGTACGTTTATCTGCAACTGAAGTTGGAGTTAAGGGTTCTGCTGAGTGTCATGCTCTATATTATTTCTATTATTCTCTAGTTATTTACGGTTGTTTCTAATAATTCATCAACTTGAAATTTCAAACTTGCATCCGTTTCACACTGATTTTTTTTCAAGTTTTTGAAAGTGTCACGCTTTACGGTGAAAAAAAAAACATCATTTGCAGAAAATTTTACTGGTGATCGTTGGGTCGAGTAAAATGAGGAGACGTTGCATCTCTTTTTTCTCAGATGATTTGTGGAACTAAATGGTCATGTTTGTGGTGTGCTGACGAAAAAAAAAAGTATGTTTTTGGAGTCATTGCCGAGGTAGATGAAAACGATAAAGTGCTTCGTGAGAAGTGGCTTTGTTCTGATTCTAAAGTGTCGTGTGAAACCCGTGTGTCTTAGATGCTTCGATTTTCGGCAGTGTTATATTCAAGATATCCTATACGTTTTGGTGGATTATTGTTTATTATTCGAAGGAAACGTTCTGAAGGCGAATTGGTTTTCTCTGCGTCTTATGATTGGAAGGAACACTCGTGCTCAGAAATCTTCCCGAAATTGGCAAGAACATATAAATATGACGGTGACTGACCAAAATTTCTTCCACTTCATAACCGACCGGGAACATTCGGGTTGAAACTAGATTTCGGTAACAGCCGAAAAAACCAATCGATTTTTCCGTTCCCAGTCGAAGTTCTGTCAAAAGATGTTTGTCAAAAGGCTAGCATAGAATCTTGTTGGATTAGTAGGATCGCATTTAGTATAGATCCAACAGCAGATCAGTATGGAATCCCCTATTTTATTTCCACTTGCCCTTAACGTTAAATAAACACCACCACTATAGCCGAAAGGAATGTTGGCCCACACCTTGTGGATATCATAAAGGGGAACTGGGAAGAAAATTGAGCAGAACGCATAGAATGTGGAAGTCATTGGTTGTGCAGTTGAGCGATTTGCTCATGCCTGAAAGTGCGATTTATTGGAGTTGTGTTGCCATGCTACAACACGCTGTATTTCGAAATGCCATATGCAGCAGTAGCATAGTCAGGAGGGTAGGCTATTCAGTCCCCCCTCACTCCAGATGAAATGGCGTCAACTGATACGAAGCGCTCGCTTACCTTTCAACCTTCTCAGTGGCCTTAATTTCCGTACACGGCATCGACTAGTCACACTAATTAACCTTCGTCGGAACGATACGTTATCAGGTCAGGTTTTGAAATAGCGAATATTGCGATGCAATGCATCTAATGAAGTTCTTTAGACTTTCGAAATCAAGCGTTGTGAACAACTGTGGCACACATCAAATTATTTGAACCTTTAACGCTTCGCTTTGAAATCCTGTTCTGATGGGGTCATTAAAGTCGGTAGCAGAGCGAAAGCATTCAATCGCGAACGAAATCCGTTGCAACCCCCNCCTCCATCCTTCTTCCAAAATTTTGAGAAATGTAGTCGTTAGATAACCGTCACTAAAATGTGCGAAATTTAAAATTATATGTTGTGCCAGCTTCTCTGGTACCCTTCCCTACTCACCTTTTTAATGGGTGCATGTAAAAAATGAAAATCCGACCAATGCAATAAGTGTGTAGTTTCCGGTATCCTTAGATGTGTACAGTTACTTCCAAACTTGATAGATTAACGAGAAGTATGACAAGGGGGTCATGTAAAATTTGTGCTACGACATACCATTTTTTTGAATTTGGCCGTAGCGATCTCGAAATTGGAATCATGAGGTGCGCTTATACTGCATATAGACAGATACGACTCTGCCTTATTACACTTTCAGTTAAATAAATTTGCAAGAACACAATAGGGGAGCTTATACAAATGATGCTTTTTTTTTGTTCCATTCACGTCTCTAAGCCAGCTAAATAGATGGCATCGATATATAACAGATGCGAGGATGTGCCGAGAATGCTAATATGAGATGCGGTTTTTTTCATCGACGATTAGCATATCGTTCAAATCAAAGTGATCAAATTGTATTGTCAAGCTTTTCAAGTGCTTTCCGATGTACCAGACAAGCAGACCTAGATGGATGGTGGCACAAGCATTGTGTCACCATAAATCTACTCTAGCAAAACGTAAGAAACTGAAAACGTGTTTGAATGCTATCCATAGCATTCCATTAGTTAAATGTTTCGATAAATTTACTTAGAGCTTAGAATCTATGAGAAATATATTTTTCTTTAAATGGTCTGGAAATATTGATAGGTATTTAGCGCCAAAAAATCCTCATTGAATATGCTTGCGAATATCCTCAACTATATATATGTAAGCTGTAAAATTTGTGAATGATATTGCTGCACCCTTTACGTATCGATCCTGTTACATTGACGCCGTTATTCGTCCTGAGCCTCTAAAGAGGAAATACGGGTTAGAGCTTGAGTTTTTCGTAGAATGCAACCACCTAAATTTTAAGACAAAAATTTGTCAAGCTCGTGAAAATGTTAACACGTCTAATTTAGGGCAGAGTTTGTTCGCACATTTCGTCGAGAAAACTTCTGTTGGTCGTAGCTTGCAATTGACAACTGCTACAATCAGCACTCTTCGTGGTGTTGCGTCTTGTAGGCCTCTCTTTCGTTGTAGATGACACTTTCACACGCCTCTTTCTCAAGTCCCAGTGTGACAAATTTCTTTTTTCTGTTCTCTAGCACACTTTCTAGCTGCCAAGCCTACTCACTAAGGGCTTATGCAGTTCCTAGTCGTGCGTGGACAAAGCGACAATTCCCGTTGTGTTCCGTGATGACGTGGATGCACATCGAGGATTGTCGATTAGCGTAAGGTTCAGTTCTCCAGTTGTGGAATGGTCGTGAAAGAATTGTTGAAGGTTGCGTTTCTTTATGGCCACTGACTTAACTCTCAGAAATAAAATTTTTAATTGTTTAATAACTACTTAGCAAATTTCTCCTGCATGAGGAGTGCCTATGATGATGAAACATTGGCAGTCTTATGGCGGTCCAGATAACATCTTCAGTCAACGTTTATTAATTTAGACTCAAGGGATGTATCCTAGACAGAGGTCGATATCGTAAAAATTGGTTTAACGCGGCTTGAATTTTACGCAAGCCCTCCATTCAATCAATCGCTAAGAGAAAGTCCGCGAACATAGAAGTCATGGAATGATGGTTCGCACTGCAATACCATCTCATTCTTTTTTTTTCGGGCATTCATGACAGGAACCTTGCTGTCTTCTGCGCTCGTTTAATTAGAAACCACCTGACACGCTAACTTATCGAATGCGAAAGGAGGGGAGAGGGTTGGCAGTAATACGAAGTGCCAAATAAATCTTTTTTTCAGGATTGTTGGAATTTAAGCAAAACAAGTTTGAAGCCATATAAATTCAGTATTATGGCTTTGGTTCTGTTTTGAATGCTCCACTTGCCTGACCGCATTGGAAGGATCGCTGATCTCATTGTTCGCAGTGAACCGTTGTTCGCCGCTCGAATATTCCGTTGTACTCTCATTTTATACAATGTTATGGAACACATACATTTTATTGTTTCTTATGACAGTACGGTAGGCATTGTGTGGGCTTTTTTTGAGCGCTTACAGCATTGACAAAACTCGGTTTTGAGTTGCAGCAGATGATGATGGCTTTTTTTCGTTTTCACAAAAGCTGAGCACACTCAATGCGAACAGTGAATCTTCAAATTCCAGATATGTTTTCTGAATGCACATCGTTTATGCAGCTCCGTATGCATTCGTGACATCCAAAAGTGTATGTTTGCTTTGCTCATTCATGCTTTCTTTCTGGCCTTCCCATATACCTACCTACCTCCCACATGTTGCATATCATTCGAAAAACCACGACCTAAAGCACTGTGAAGCCTATATGATTGTGTAGTGCTCGATGTGGCGCAATAAGATGTGATAAAAACTATAGTTGAGCATGTACTAGAAAATGAGTCGCAAGCGATGTGGGAGTTTATTCTTTCATAACAAGTTGGCAATTTGCCGTGAAATTTTCATGGTCACCGTAGCCTTTGCATATTGTTTTCAAGTGGATTTATGATGAATGATAAGGAAAAGACAGATATGCAAAAATTTTGCAAAATCCATTCAATCTTGACCGAATCATCGTCGAAAAAAAATTTTGAAATGAAGAAGGACGCCTTTCTCAGATCATCAGATTTCTACACATTTCTTTCGCAATTCATCGTCATACGATCATTTTCAAGAGATCGAACAAAGTTCCGTTCGAACGTTCTCTAACCTACGAAGAGAAATGAAACTTTCAAAAATTTGACGAATTTTGAGATAGAGGTAAACATTTCAAGATATTCTTCACAAGCATCACTTTCATCGTGGAACGCTGACATGCATTCTGTCTGAAGCGTAGCAACGACTCATATAATCTATCAGACCATAAGAAGATTTTTAGCAAACATTTTTTCAAAGTTGCGATTAAAATATTTCAATCCAAATCGGTATTTCTGATTCTTCTGCTGCGACGATTGTTCTCAAACTTTGGATAGTGGCATAATTTGGCATTCGACAGACAAACATCAAAAAATAGTAATATTTTTTAACACGTCTATTTACCAAATCTAGGGATTCCTATGATGCATTATTGCAAAATTTGCAACGCCTCGAACGCAATGCACATTACAGTGGTGCTGCGTACGGTCGGATAGCCACAAACGCAACTCGATTCGTTGTTCGCAATTGCTATCCAACTCCACTGCGATTACGCACTTATTTCCTACTGAAGGTCGGCAAGTGCAATAATATGAAGTTTTAATGACATGCGATTTAATCATCTTCACTCTTTCGCAGCTTTCAAAACCATCGGGAATTTCAGTAGTGATTCTTGCTTTCGTCATGAAGTTCCGAACCGCTGGAAACGAAGGAACAACTTAATATCTAGCATAACATTGGAGGTTCAAAGTTCAGGAATTCATCTCGAGAGCCCATTTTTGCATCACTATTTCCCATAAGTATGGCTGGAAAATGTTTCACTTCAAAGTAGTCTGGCTTCATAGCTTTCGTGATAGCTATAAAAGTTTAGCACTTTTCGCTGATCATTGTTTCATTGTTTAGCAAAGGTTGTTTCATTGATGTCATAAAATACGTTGCGTTTTCATCATATATCAAACGATAAAATGGCATTTAGTTGCGTACAAAGGGAGCATATTCAAGCACAAAATCGTTTTCCATTCCACAGGGAGAATATCAGTGTGTAGGTCAAAGGTTAGCGTATGATTTCGATGTTGGAAATCTTTGAGCGGTGACTTAGCACAATTACATATCGCCTTATGTTTATTGAATTTAACGATAATACCTCATCGCAGCATGCTACTATTTACATATTGTTTTCTACTCCACTCTGCTCTATCATCCACACCTTGCCTTCCTTCCTTCTTCTTAGCATTTGCCATCTCTTTGCTGATTGAATTCAGAAATATTTCAAGTAAGCAATAGTCTCCTTTGCGGTCACTCTTCTTTTCCTATTCGTTCCTTGGAAGGAACTGAATCTTTCGTTAACCAAAATGGCTTTGGTGGATCAATTCGTCGCTCACATACTATCATAATAATTGCGAAGCTGAACGCTGCCTGTGCATTGTCATAATCTGTTGCAAAGAATAGCTGCGATATTGCAGAGAGCAACTTATGACTGGATACATCAGAGTTGTTTATTGTTTTTTGATAAGTCTTCACTTCAGAGACACTTCCATAGTAATATCCCTTCTTTGAATGATCAACCAAACGTTAATAAGTGGAATGGCATAAAATTTTGTTTTCTGGAAATGGAGTTTCTTGAAGTTCATTCCTTTGGAAGCTGTTTGCTGTTGATGGAACTTATTGTGTTGTGTTTTTATAGAAAACTGGACAAAAATTCTATCACTCGGCTTTTGCGAATGAGCTTCTCGTGCTGATCGCTTCACTCAAAAAATAGCTGATATTTGAACAAGTGGAGAAGCATGATGTATTCTAGCAGAGTTCTACCTTTTGCTCGACCGGGTAACCATTTTCTTGAAGTTATGAGCCGTTGATGAGTTATGAATCCCACTGTTGTACACGGCCGTTTGAAAAGAGTCGACTTTTTTTCCTTTGCGCAGTATAAGATTTACACAAATTTTTCGGCAATTTTCGACATACTTAACCTCTGTTAAATGTGATAGATGAACACAAGAAAGTGGCGTAAGGGTTACCGGAGGTACCGGAGGCATATATTACCCGGCAGAATGTTGTGAGTTTGTATTCTGAACTTTCCGAGTTGAGTTTGCCACGTAGACAGACACATATACATACGCAGATGGGCGTAAATGGAAACATAGACCCATGTACATGAGCACAGAAGCAAAAACGGAGTAATCCCGTGGTGAGCAAGATGCATTCCCTTCTCATAGTTAGATGACAGGAAGGAAAATACACAGAGGTTGTTGGTTTATTGGAAAAAAGTGATGCCGAGTTAAGACTCATGACCTACGTGGAATAAGAAATACAAGCCGGACAAGTCTGTCAAAACATCAGCAATATGAAAGTAGCAAAGCAGGAAGTGGTAATGATCCATAATGAATTATGCGCAGTAGCGAAACAACGAGATTCCATATTAAGCTATCATATAACTAACATCTTTGCTTCAAATTATAATAGTGCCGAATGCGACAAAAAAAAAATCACACAGATCATAACGGGAACGAAATGTCGAACGATCGCTCGTATGATTAGCTCATAAATAAATTCGTTGAAATTTGTCGCGATTTCTTTATAGATATGACCACAGGCAACGTTTTTGAGTTCAATTGATCCTTGAACATTGATGATTTCTATTTTGATTGCTGAGATCTCTTTGCTTGCTCTTAATTGCTCGAGGCATTCAACAATGAACGACTGAGTTTATCATTTATCAAATTAGCTTGACTTGACGCTCGTTTACGCTCTTAGCGATTCGATTCAGCTTCATCTATCTCCAGATTGACCTACCACGAGTTTGCCAACGAAGCTTGGGAGAACGTTTTTATCGCCTCGATCGCTTAACAACTCAATCATAGGTAATTAAAGCACGAAGTATTTTCCAACGATAGAATAAAGCGATAACTTGAGTTGCACCCAGTGAACATGCACGCCATGAATTAAATCAACAAAATGAAATATGAGATAGGAGTGCAGAATTCCATCGATAGTTTATTTATTTATTCATTTATTTCAAGTTCCGAAGTAGAAAAGCATATAATTGTATGTGGGCATGAAGAGTAAGAAGAAGTAAAATGATCGCAAAGGCAAAATTCAGGCGAATTGGGATCGCAACGATAGGAATTGATAATAAGATTGCTAAACATCAAACGCCAATAACAAGCGACAACGATAAATGAGGGATTTGAAAAATTCGGTCCGAAAGACTAAAGAAAAGAATTGGAATGATGGGCGCAATCAAGTGACAACTCACGTTTGAATGAGAAAGCATAGATGTCGCCGCATGAATCCAACTGTTTCGGATGTCGTAAGAAAGCATTTCAAATTTTGCGCCTCCGATAGTCCTATAAACCACTTGAGTTAATTCATGACAGATCCCTAGTGCAAATGGAGGAAATCTATAGAAGCGTATAGAGGTCGAAACGATGGAGTCTATTTGTTCGAACATTCAAATCTGCCACCAGACATAAAGGCGCCCCAAAATATGAGGAATTTTTCTAAATACACGTAAACATAGCTTTTATTGGCGGGATTACGCGCATTTTTCCATCGTGCGCAAAACAGCTGTGAACATTGCTGTACACGTGGAAGCAAAGTTGGGAAGAAAGCACTCTACCCGTTTCGAAGCGAGCTAGAAATTCGTAGTCTTCCATTTGAAGCAGCAGCTTAATACGACACACGACATGGAAGGCCTTAGAGTAGTCAATAAGAGGCTCACGCAGTCGATAATATATCCTCATATAATCCACCTTCCAGGTATCTATCTAAGCAATCATTAACCATCTCGCAATGACCGGGTAAAAAGCCATATTGGGCATCGCTTGCCTGATTAAAAATTGAATCAGGAAACACACTTGGTGTTCCGCGATTTGTTGGACATTCAACAGCACCTGGCTACTTGTTTATCAAAGCGCATCAACAATTAGTCACGAGGGAAACAGCGAGAAAGGGTTCGTCGACCGTGTGGGCACAATGTACTATAAGCTGGTGCAACTAGATTGAACAGCTAGCACGTCGCTGTTGAGTGCCTATATGCTTGTTTATCGATGCTGTTCCTATTTGGAGCAGTTTCGAGTACCTTTCACACCGTATTCTTTCTTCTTTTTTTTGATACATACACTCTAAGGCTACTCATCTCATTTTCATCCCCCAAATAACATTATGATCCGTAGTTGCGGATGTCTTTCCTTCCATAGTTCATGTACATAGTATCCTGTCAGTTTCACATGTGCGGACTTTGAAGTGGCCTCAAACTTCGACCATATTATACGAATGTATAGTTTTAAACGAAACTTGATGAATTATATGCTTAACGAAAAAATCAGAAATCTGGAGAATATTTGAATGCTTGCGAATATTTTAATACGCACTGTCGTTGTATCGCATGAGCGTTTGCTAATGGATATCTTCACTAGTTGCAACCACTTGCTGCACGTCAGTCAAAGCTTTCGATAATAGAACTGGCAAGGTGCATCCGATTCATAGTAGCTCATTTTGGGATTTCGGAGTGGTACAAGACGATGAAATGGAATTTGGGGGTACTAGATGAATCAGCGATGAGTGTCCAACCTCGTATTTTCACAGCTCAAGCTTATTACTGTTTTTAATCAGCAATCTAGCTAGACAATATCTTCACTGATTCAAATTTTGCGCTTTTTAGTGAGTTTTTTTAAAAGTTCTCCTGAAATTTCCCATTGTTCAGTGTGCTCATTAATGCTGTTTTCTATTCCATGCAGTGGTGCAGTTTCTACAACTTTGAATTATTATCAATACTTATTAAGTGCGTAACTTTATATTACATTTTCAAAGCCAAACTTTATAGGCAGTTTGCAGCCTTATCGTAAAGGCTAGTACATATGTTTCGATGTGTTTGATTCGACTTTCTGCCCTGATAGTAAGCATATTTATCAACGAATCGTCACTTTTCTTTGCTTTGTTCTATTGGCCACAATATGCTGCACACTAGCAAAATATGCTTTGCCAACGACATTCTCGAAATTGACTGGCCGCAGCTGCAGGACATATCCACTTGCGGAACTTAGGGACACTTGGGGCTGTGCGCCATCTTTTGGGTTGCTTGGGAGACGCGCAGACCTTTCACTGATATTTCAATCTCTCATCTAATAGATACTATGAAATCCTTCGCTTTCAAAATGCTGTTATTGCGTTTTTGAAGTTGTTGCTGGCAAATGTGCGACAATGGCGTTTTTGTTTGTTGCATTAATGCTTGCTTTCTTCAGGTTTGGATATTTTTTAGAGAGCGGAATATCGATTTATTTGTGTTCGTAGTGCGTGTGAGCCATTGTTGCGAGAAGAGTTTTAAAACGAACGTCCATTTTGTTGCGTGGCACAACTGATCGCATGCGTAGAATATTCTCTCGCTCAGATGGCCATCGAGCGACCAGTGATGACCAGATTTCAGGTTTGTTGCTTATCTCTTTTCTAGTCCATATACGCAGACATACAGGTGCGCACATATCTATTCAGTGTGGAATAGTGTTATATATATATATATATATATATATATATATATATATATATATATATACCGGCCATTTATATAACACCATCAGTTCCGCCAAAGATATATATATCTTTGACGGCACTGTTATTTCTCTAGGTCATTCTAGTAATAATAGTAATATATATTACGATTGTTTGTTCTTATGAACCTTGCAATGCGCCGAAACAGATAGAGATATCTATACTGATGTTCGGCTCATTGAGCCACAATAATAGCAACAATCCTCAAACTTAGGTATTTAAAACATCAGTATAAATATGATTCGGCTCATTCCAAGGTTCATAACAAGAAACAGTCGTTATTATTATTATATATATATATATATATATATATATATGNTTCGGCTCATTCCAAGGTTCATAACAAGAAACAGTCGTTATTATTATTATTATTATTATTATTATTATTATTATTATTATTATATATATATATATATAACATGTGTAAATGTGTATAATATATTACCTATTAAATGGAACGTTTTTCTAGGTATTACATAGCATTTGTTGTGGTATCACACGAGTGTATTTGTGTCGATTATCCCTACGACTTGAGTTTTGCACATTTCTGCGCTGTCTATTTGCGAAGCTGTCCAAAAGCTCCGTGCCCTTTGGTCTTCATCATAACATCACGCACAGAAACGGAAGAAAGCCTTGCGCCTTCGGCGATTCGAAATAAAAGCAGATGACGCAACAAATTATGGATTCATGTCCTCGGCGTTCCCCCTCAATCACGCATTGCGGATAAGCTGCCCGGATCCGAATCCAAGTCGGAGAAGGGCTGCTTGCGTCCGCGTGGACTTGCACTAGAAACTCTGGACCGCCATTGGGCCACAATCGCATTGCTTCAAGTCGTAGCGACCACTTATGGAAGCACCTGTCTGAACGTCTCACTACTATACACACTGCGGAACCTGCTAATTGATGTTCTCATTAAGGCAACCTTCACTGCAGCATATCACCAGTAGGCTAGACCCCCCCTCCCTCCCGTCCCCTCATTCAATGTAAATCTCACAAACAGCGATCAAAATTGTTAGAAAAAGGAAAAGCATGGGAATTTTTATTTTCATTTTCGTAGAAATTTTTCGTGGAGGTGCTCGAATCTAGCTGAATAAGGAGCCCATTCGGGATATTCACCTTATCAATCAATGTACCAGTATGTGAATACATGCTTTGGTGAATGGTTACGCGTCTATCATTGTTTTATGCATTTATGATTCAAGAGACACATCTCATCTGATTTCAGTGGTGATCAATGAATTTCTATGAATAACGAGCATTGCTGAAGAGCAATGCGATATTGACGCACAGAGTTGGAAGTCCCTGCATTTTCAATATTTCGGTTAAATTTGGTGCAAAACGGGAAGGGACGAGTAAATAATAGAGTAAGTACGACCCTCAACCACGGCTGATGGTGAAGATGTCACGTATTGGCGAACAAGTAACTAATATATTTTCGACAAAACTCGATGAATACAAACAGGAAAATGCTCAAACGATCGGCAAACCTCAAATGGGTTTATAGTGTTAGAAACTAAACAAACATAGAATATCAAGGTCCCTCGATTGAAATTTTTAAAAACACACTTGAGGACATATCGGCACTATAAACTCATTTGAGGTTTGCCGATCGTTTGAGCATTTTCTGTGGAGTGGACCATTTCTCTGGGATGGATAGTGAAACAGTAATCGATCGGGCATTCAAGTCCATGTTCACGAATCGCTGCTCGATCGAAATAGTAGGCGTGCTTCTCCAGAGGGGAAAGAATACAAAAGTTGCTGAAAGCTAACATTTATTTCCTGAAAGCTTTTTGATCTGAAAATTCTCGCGAAAGAGCGTTGCAAATTTTTCATGCCTACAAGATTTGAGAGTGTCAGTGCAACAGCTCATGAAAGCTTCCACTTTTTATAGATGCAACCAGCAGTGTTTTTCGTGCATCTAATATTTGCAGTGTACAAATTTCGAATCGCTGACGCCGTCGCTCCTTTCAATAATATAACTGCTAAAAACTGTCTTAACGATGCCCACATCGGGCATATCTGTGCTGAAATTTGCAGCGCAGTTTCGTTCTGAAGAGCAACACTGCTTGATTAAACGCTGTATTCGACAATGTTACTCGTTGGCAAGAAGTGCTTGTTTTCGATGGTAACATCCGCGCCAGCGTATTCTTTTCAGCTGATTGTGATTCACAGCTGCATTTTATGCCGATGCAGAAAATTATTGCGAATAATCGTTAAGCTGTTGTACTGACTGCTATAGAGAGGCGCATTGTCCTTTTCGGCTGCTCTAGTCAGCTGTGAGTGCCTTCGAATGGGAAAAGATTGCAAGGGGTGTTAGTTCAATTATCTTTACTGCATTGCTGCACGAATTTCTCGGCAGGAAGATTAACTGAAGCAGGAATCACTTTCCTTAAGGATGTCGACTAGAGGTCTGACTATATTATAATTCCTCGTTGAAACTGGTTAAGAATTGTCGTCCCTTCTCTAAGTTCACGATTTAATTTTGAGCAGGGGATAAGGGTTGAGGGGTTCGATTCTGAAAATGTGCGGTTTTGAGTTTGTGGTACTCTGTTTACAAGTTTGTGCAGGTATGTATCCTTAGTCGTCTTATTTCCCACTGGTGTTGAACTGAAACATGTGAAATTCCCTCAAGTCGAACACATGCCTAAGCTATCTCGATTATCGACGGCACCACCATTGTGCTTCTAGCTTCATGCATAGTTGGTCCATATAAACTTTGGTTAGCCTAGAAGAAATTTTTGCAATCAGTAGTTATTAAGTATCTGCTGTGAAAGAAGTCCCACACCCCCCTGAAAATATATGTTCGGGCGAAGAAATTTGTAAGCTTATGTTTGTGGCAACCTTTCGCTCATCAGTTTATAGTAGAGACTTCTGAACGCATGAAGGATGCTTGCAGCACCGTTAAATCGCGAGGAGCAATATAGCAGTGACGTTAGTAACGAGTCGAGTGATCTAGACGGACAGGACGACGATTTTTTACAGCCGAACGCTATTCAACTTATCGCTCCCATAACGGATCGCTCACGGGTTCGTTGACTTCATCGCTAAACTGAAGTATTCATCTGTGGAAATTATTCAATGATTCGTATTCCTTACACTTTTCACTTTTCTCTAGTCATGTTTTATTCTCTTTGGACAGCGTCCCTTTGAGCAAAAAAGTGTTAATGTCAGGTGGCGTTATATATATTTTCGAATAGACGCATATAGCCTCCAGCTTCATCATTGCTTGCCATTTTCTAATTCATTTTGCTCTGATACAAGTCTTCGGAAATCAGTTGTTAGTGACATCGACATCCGAGTGGGAGGGGGGGCGGNTGCCACAAACATAAGCTTACAAATTTCTTCGCCCGAACATATATTTTCAGGGGGGTGGGGGGGAGGGGGGGGGGGATGGATAGATGGGGTTAAATGTGCTTTAGGGAATGTACTTGATTTGAAATTAACATTTGTTGAATTTAAATGAACATAGTAAAATGTTGCAGCTGAATAATAGCGTTTAAGCTTGGCTTTTGTGAGCTTAGTAAGCTTGTCGTTCATTTTGCTAGCCTAAGCTGTTCCACTGAGAGCGGCATCGTGTTGCGGAATGATCTTTGCACCAACGATGTCCTTAGCTCGGTAAGCTGGCCGACAGCGTTGTTAGAACACTATTGATCTGCGAGAGGACAAAATCGGACGGCACACATAAATGCTGTGCGCACCACTCGCCACCTCACCTCCGCCCGATTCCTTTCCCTTGCATTTTGTGCCACGGCGCTCAACTATCGCTACCATTCTGCGCCTCTAGCTCGTTTTTTTCCACCAGCAGCACACTTGTAGGATTCGGTTTTTTCATCATGGGGACGACTTGTTTGCGCTGAAAGCATACGCCGAATGGGGGAAGAAGGGAAGAAAGGGGGAGGAGGTGCGCTTAAGGATCGAACGGTGGGAAGCACTTCTGAAGTTTTTGGTGGATAGTTTTTTTGTCCTAATACTTTTGTCATTAATCTCGAAATGTGTTTGACAAGACATCCAAGGATTGCTCAAGATGAAGCGCATAAACTGCATCCTGACATCCTTTTTTTTTCTATCTGCACCGCCGGATGAAGAGGAGAGGGGAGGAGAAATGTGGCATTGAATGTCGAAAGTATAGTACTTGTCTGTCGCATATGGCGTCTGGGATTATTTGATTTGAGATCTAACATTTCTAAAACGCTCTATGATAGGGTCTTGTCGGTACACACGTTTATGCATTTATGCATCATCTATCTATGCGGTAATCACAACTTCGGAAAAATCGAGTTCAGAAATAATAAAATCTGATGACTCTATTGGGCATTATTATAGCAGCCAACTCTATATTCTCTCTTATCGATTCATCATCACCTTCGAAAAACATTTTCAAAGAACTAAAGTTGAAAGATATACAAACATATATGCATTTTATTCCGATTATTTGTTGTTTTCAATCTTGGGATACACCGAAACAGATAGAGATGTCTATACTGACGTTTCGCCTCATTGAGCCACAATCATAGTAACAACCCTCAAACTTGGGTAATTAAACCACGTGTGCACTAACGCTAATTTGTTATTAATCGGGTAGCAATTTTCGTTTTTTTTTATCTGTGCCTGTCGACGGAATTTATCATCAAAACAATGCAACCTGATGCGTTATCCATAGCAGATTTTGGTTATCGCTCATTGCTGATTTCTTTTTTTCCACTGAATTAAGGCTGAGGGAAGAGGGCATTAAGTTCAGCAAGATGGATACACAATTTTGCAGTGAACTGATTGCGATAAGTTGTTCAATGTCTTTCTTATGAGATGGTACTCTTTTAAGCTGAAGATTGGCGAAATTTGAAGCATCGCTCAACTTCATCCGATTTCAAAAAAATATTTCGGTCGAATGATTAATTGTCTTTTCGATGAGAGCAATGCACTTCTGATTAGCTGACATTTGAGTAAACAGGAATATTGGCACTGTTGAGAGGAGCCAAGTTTTCAGCATAGGCTTTTGCCATTCTAAAGCTAAGGAACGAACGAACAAGAGAAACGTAATAACGCGTTACACTGCACATTGGGAGATAAGATTTGAAAAGAACGTACTTTAACAAGCAAAAGTCCCAGATTTCGAGCTTCCGTTGTGAGTTGTGTAGACGAGACGATTCATTTACTAATCAAGAAAGTCAAATTTGTGCAGCTTGCAAGCTGCTCATTTTATCCTAATCTGAACCCCCATGCAACTACAGAGGTAGTCCAGTATGGCCGAAGTTATATCGTATATCTGACTTTGTAGTAGTACCATTTCAGCAACCGGCATGAGAGTTCGTAATTGAATATTTCCAACAAATAAAACGGGTTCATAGTAGAGAAGTAGTTCATCGAGATCAGCAGTATTGCATAGGACGTGAGAAATGATGAGAACAATCGAACTTTTTTGAAAGACCCAGTTTTTCGTCCTAAGCATCCTGACCTTTTACGTTTACAAATGTTTATTATTATTTTCAGAAGAGTTTCTCGAGCAATTGGCTTGCCATAGTGATTTCATATAAAGTTTCGTTTTCCGATTAAGGAAATAAAAATTTTATGCTGTCTTATGCTTTCCTAACATCAGATCGCATATAAAGCTTACTTCATTGAGGTTGATATTTTCATGAACATATTCTGCGATGTCACTGTGAAATGAGTGAATATTGAGTGATTCCTTCTTTATGCTTGCTGGAAGTGCTATAGAGAAGTCTCTATCAGATCGTCAACTAAAAGATGCAGTGGATTAGCGAATAGCGTCAAGGTTCCAAATAAAGACTATTTGATATGTGGTTTGAAGGATGCGATCTTGTCGCCTTTATTTATTTTTTTTTTTGCGGCTTTACTTCTGTTGTGTTTTCCACTATGAGAGTGTTTGCTTTTCCTGCGAACAAACAAACACTGTCGCATTAATTTTAATTAACTCTTCCGTTTTTTTTTTCGCAAATGATTTGCAGCATCATAAAATTACATATTGTTTACTCTTTGAATGGCATTT